>JADLZL010001600.1:0-100271 GCA_015844335.1 Chrysopogon serrulatus | reverse complement strand
GTGTAATCAGTAAATTCCTGATATCTATCTCCATACATATTCCTCTCTCGCAGTACTGCTCGAATACCGGAGACACTTTGAAAGTCGATGGGGTACGCCTCCGCTTGTACCAAATGTCACCCGGCCATAAGTGAAAGGGTTGTTGTTTTTCATTATTGTTCACCCCTTTGTTCAACCGGATGCTCCATCATCTCCGAGAGTTTTATGCGGTACTTTGGCACATTGAAAAGCATTGGTCCATGGATTGAGCCTGCATTCTCTTCAAAATACTTATCGATTCGTTGGGCGAAAGTACTAACCATGATTGCGAAAGGTGTTCAAAAAGTACTATTATGATTTGTAATATTTTCTCCCCAAAGCCTTGGAACCCAAACTCGACACCTTTGGAGCCTCTTCTTCTTGATTATAATTAGATTGATGTAGAGGAAGAACCCTCGCAACGATTGTTTCTCAAAAAAAAACTTTTTGCTTTTATTCTTAGAAGGACATCAAACACTTCGCTGAAATTGCTCACATGCTTCTTTGAACTGTTGTTTCAAAAAAAGGTCCGGCAAATCATCGATTCACATCCGAACATGATACGTTATTTTGATTTGAGACATCTTGAACGACGAGAGTCCCGATAAAAAGTGTGTTGACACAAAATATGTAAAATTTGCCGCACACACAAAGAAGCTAGAAAGCGTGGCTTCAATCGGGTGCCCTGACGGTTTGGAGATCGAGTGTGCGATCAATTTAACCTCGAAACCGACAAGGGATAAAGATTGTTAAATACAAAAATCCGAACATGCCGAGTGAGACCGCATTCATATATATGCCCCCCGAAGTTACTTATTGCGACGCTCGCCTATGGGGAGTCGTCGCCAATCATGCACATGATTCATTCGCTAATATAAAGATAAAAACACATAAAGCATTGATTACCGAATGCGTGCATGAGAAGACATGTTTGAGCAAGTGAAAAATAATCATGAGTTGAAAGCATAACAAAGCTCGGCAGCAGTCTAGCCGACTTTGAGGTCCATGAAGAAGGAACAAACAAGCTATCACGGTAATCCCATCAAGAACATGTATCCGCCGCACGACACTCAATCCCATCAAGATTCGATTACTTCCCAACGTGTTTAGAACCCGCAACATGTAACAATCTAAATTGATCTTATTCGCCATTAAAGCATATGACCTATTTATCACGATGACATGAGAATGAATACATCAAAGAGTAAATAGATCTAAAAAGAAAATAAAGAGCCAAAACTAACCAATCTAGATTGGGCAAAAAAGTGTTACAAAATAAATAAAACATGCAACACGTGATAACTTAATGAATCTACTAGATCTTGCCAAGTCTAATAGAGCCGATAACTATCTTGCTTCGCTAAGCTATCAAGGTGACGCTGCTGCACGGCCATCTAGTTGGAGATAAACAAAGCATAAGCAAAGACTTTTGATCATCAAGCGGGCGCCCGGCCGCACGGCCATCCAAATTAGATAAACAAGACTACTTTGCATCAAGATCTAAATCCACCGCATGATACTAGACATGATAGCAAGGTTGTAGGTACTTACAGAGTGTCGATCGGACGATGGCTCCTCTCGGCTAGAACTCGGACGACCGCGATAAAGAACTCGAAACTTGGCACGTGGGGCCGATTGTATTGCTTTGATTGTGAATATCCTTTACAATGGTCGAGGGTTTATATTTATACCTCCCGGACATAACATGAATCCTAAGAGATTATGAATACATAAAAGGCAACTCGTAAGTATGGCGATTCTTAGCTCTAATCTTCTTCGGGGCCCTGACCATCACGCTTTGCTTCCCTTTATCGGCTTTAGGCTTGCCACCTTTTACTTCCCCCGAATGGAGCCATTGCCTCAAAGGATAGCCGACCCGCGCATACTTGCCGAATCGTTCCGAGTTAGCCGACCGCACGAGTGTTGCCGAATCGCTTAAAGTTAGCCGATCGCCAAGCAGGCGCGTCGAACGCTCGAACATTTGCCTCCTCGTGAGCTTGTTGTACCGCCCACCCGCCATCTTCTTTGGCCTTTACCGTAATCCAAAGGTTAACAACGCCGCCTCGTGCCGTGACCGCCGGTTTGGGCTCGGATCACGGCTCGCTCGACCGCCGGCTCGGGCCCCGGCCCGCTCGTGGCCCGCCCGCCTGTGTTGCTCCACCGCCTTAGGGTTTCAATCTCAGCCTGGCCCACCAAAGCCTGCTTGATCTTAAGGGCTCAATGCTCATCCCACCAGCTATAAAAGGAGGCGGCAGACCTCCTCTCGAGGAGTGAAATCTCCAAACCCTAATTCATTATTCGGGATCCATTTTGAGAGGCGGCCCCTTTGAAAGGATCATACTCATGGAGATCAACACACTGGGAGAGATTAGGGCTAGACTCTTCAATGTAATAGATTAGCAACTTGAGAGCTAGGGTTGAGAGGCTTCGTTCCGATCTCGCCGTGGAGCCTTGGAGGTCTGGTATATCTTTGTATCTTATCTTTTGCTACACTTATACTTTAGTATATTTATCTTCTCTATTTACTTCTATGCCTTATTTGTATGGTTGAGTGTAGTTATTGCTCCTTAGCATAGGATCTCCGCCTGTATTAGGTGCTCTAGTTATTACGTGTAGCTAGAGTAGTAATCGATAGTGTAGACATGGTGTCTAGGCTATAGGTTACCTAAGATTGCGTCCAATTCTTACGGTTAGTTGTGGTAGCCCATAGTGGTGACAGCTCTATGTGGCCTTCTGTGATTCCACCACATCGATTGGTGTTTCGTTAGGGGCTTTTTTGCAAGCCTTCCCAACTACCTTCTTCCCAGCCTTATTCGAGAGTTGGAAAGGCTGCTGCCCCAAAGTGCTATTGTGTGTGCTATACTTTACCCATGTATTAGTTACATTCTAAGTGTCAACTAGACTAGAACCCGAGTAATAGAGAAATACATAGGAACCTTGATCTCTCCCTTAGTCCTCTCAAGTTAGTTGACTATATATTATAGAATTCTCCTCTGTGTGTGATATTGTGCGTAACTCTTATTATTTACCACTTACCCCAACTTAGGTCTAGTTGGTATACTAGTTAGTAGATACATGATGGTGAACTATCAATGTCTTTAGCCATTGTTTTCCAGTGGTAAAATATAAATAATGATACCTGGAATATTCCCGGTAAAATGCTACAATGGTAATTCCGCTTTATTGAAATCCTTCATATTTTAATTGTGCATAAGAAATACCAACAAGCATTTTTGACGCCGTTGCCGGGGAAACAATTGGTGTAAAAGATTTTGATATTGATCTTGATATCTGCTAACCTAGTCTACCACTAGCTTTAGTAGGATTACCCTTGTATTTGTTGAGTTATGGAATAAGCAGGAAATCAATGGTTCAACCTTTTGGTGAATTTCCACAATAACAAGACAAGGGAGGTGTTAAAGAATCCAGGGTGCCTGAACATTCATGATTCAACAACATTGGAACCTGCCATCTCACCGGTATGTATAGACTTGTATATATTATTCTAACCCTGTGTAGATTGGAGAAAAAGATCTTCATCACAAGAATTCAAATGATATCACGCGGTGACGAACAAGGACGCCGGCACAACTCACGAATTCTATTGTGAGTCATGGTAAGTATGATCAAGAAAGGTGAGATAGTCTTGCTTATGGACTCTAAACTTAATAAGTAGTTATCATGTTGCATATGACTGCATGTTTGCTTTGAACAATCCTTACATCCACTCTATCTCATATCAAATTCATAGCATGTTTAGTTCCTTGCACACATGCATAGCATTTGCATCTCTACTTAAAAATAATAAAAAAACTATTCTCACCATACATGATCATGCTTTCATCTCTGTTTGAGTAAATCACTATGTGCTCGCATGCTACCTTTTGTTTGCTATAGTATGCTTTAGTTTGGAAGTACTCGACATACTTCTATAGGCTTTTTAAATTAAGCGTGGTGCTTAGGTTAACATGCCTTCTTTAGTCAAATTAGACATGGAGTCTAGTTTGATTATTGAACTAAGGAGTGCTTTTTTAGACATAGGTTATATTTGTTAGACTAACCCCCGCAGAAAAGCTCACAAATACAATGCTGGATAAGTCCGAGATGAACTCACATTAGAGATGAATCAAGGCTTTATGATAAAGTCCAATAGCTTTGCGCAAAAAGAAGAACAACTCATCATTCATAGAAGAACTGTAAGTATCAAAGTTTATCTTTTGCTACAAAGTTACCTTTGCCTTGAACCATATAAGAATGCAAAGAAAACAAATACAAACGTGATAAATAAAATCTATGCTAAAAAGTGATCCTAAAACCATCTTTTCATTAGCGTAGATAAAATGGACAACAACCCATGTTTTTAAATTTATTGCAATCCTTCGGGTATGTGTCCATTAACATTCTTACAGGAAAGAAAGAATAAATATCTGTTCATGGTTTGAAACAAAAAAGGAAGGATAACAAGTGTATAGAAAGGACCAAGATAGAAAGAAATCAATGTGAGAACACTTCAACACTTTCTACACTTCACCATGATAGTGAACCAATCACCCTGCAAGACAAAAGGGACCTCCAGGCCAGAAGAGTAGATTGACAGCTCATTCCATTGGCGGTCAACCAACCCTTTAGCTCTGCCAGCTTCAATTATCCCAAACATGTTTGCATACAAGTCAAAGGAAATCGTAAGGCAAGTTTATGGTTGGCTAAGGAACATGACATGGATCATTGAGATAGAACTGGAGTGACCCTGACTCTATGTCTTCAAGTGAGGAAAGCGACGACAAGCAGGATGCAACTTTCTCTATATGGGCCAAACTGATGCCTGCTCTCATCATCATCTTTGAAGACACTCAAATGCCAAAAGCAAAGAGCAGGATGACAAGATCCCTCTACGTCACAGTGTGCATCCCTGTATCAATAAACATTAGTCATCAATGGTGGTATGTCGATGGTGTCTCCAAAGACTATAAGCAATAATGGACATAGTATGACACAAATAAGTCATTGGAGATGAAGCTCCCATGCAGAGTACCAATAGAGTTCTTTCCGTGACCATCAAGATAGCTAGTGTATCATCAAAGAAGAATAAACTTTTCACCCGCTGTTAGAAGACAAAGAAAAGGAGGAACTCAAGTTTGCAGCTCCAATAGACATCAACTCATCAACCAAATCAGTGAAGATCAAAAAAGATTGATAGAAGAAAATGCAACCGTCTACGTTCTCATCTCCTGGATCAGATGGTGCAAAATAGGTCAAGATGAATATTATCAACGAGGAGCCTCGATCAACAAAACACTAAAGGAATCAACCTCAAAAGAACAAGATGGATGAACAAGGAGGATGAACCTGTCCAACCAATATCAAGTCTAATATCCTAATAAGTTTGGCACGACAGGGGTATGATCATCTAGTCCTTCATCTCCATCATCAAACGAGGCATTCATCCCAGAAACCTACAAAGGAGAAGTCCTGGATCGATAGACTTAAAACCACCGAACCCTCCGAAAGGTAAGTCGGTAGTTATCTATATTTACTTCCTTGTATTGCATTAATTATTGTTTTAGCATGTTTAATTTTCTGCACTAGCATTGCATCAACAAAAGAAAAAAAAGGGGAAAAATATAATACATCCATTTTGCATCTAAAAAACTCAAAGCCCCATGTGACATCCCTATAGTGCAAACTAAAAGGAGTGTTCACTGTGGTGGCCTAAAAATAAAATAGAAAGTAGTATGCATATTTCCTTTCTATTCGATAAAAAGAAAATCCAAAATAATTATTGAGCATCTTGCGGCACTTTATGAACTGTAATAACCTTTGAAAACCTCTCACAACAACCAGTCCGGTGGAACGACTAACCACTAATCTTGTTTATCCTAATTGTTCCACGAGTTTTGGTGTTTTGTGAGATGTTTGCTAGGATGACTCTAAGAGCTAGTCCACCTAGGAACCATCATCTACATCACTCAAAGTACATATTCCCTACACACGCCTAATCACTTTGGTGGAGGAAGCAACTTCTTATTGGATGAGATTGAGGTTCCTTGGCTACACTGATGCAAGCATGAGCTCCATCGAGAGGATTGCCGGTTCAATGCTCAACCACGACAACAACCAGGCTTGGGGAAGGCATCCCCTAGGTACCCAGGTAAGTGTACCTACGCGATTATTGAGTCAGTCATAAAAATAAAAAAATACCAAAAATATGTGGGCACATGAAGGTCCATACTTTTTAGAGTCTTTTGAGTTTTAGAATGAGTCTTGAAAAAATAAAACACCAAATAAAAATGTTTGTCAATAAAAAAAAGCTCTTGAGATAATCTGAAATGATGATAAGCTGCTCCTGTTACAACACCTCTAAAATACCTAGAGTTTAGACAAAAGTTTTCCCAAGTTTTAGCTCTAACTGCTTTTGACATGAGAATTTGCTCGAGCCGTTTAAACTTGTGGGTTGCATATGCTTGAACTAAGTCTAGGTACCGATTGATAAGATTGAGAAAATCTAAGTTGCTATCTATCTAGTTCTAAGTGGCACTAGAGTTCTGAGATTTACCTTTGAAAAATACAAAAATATGATGAGTTCCTATATGACAAAGCTTACATTCCCACCAGAGCCAAAACATGATGAGATAGATTAGTTAAACTTCCACATACATGCTGCTTGTCTTGCATTGAGTTTTGTCAATCTCTGTGACCCTGGTGAGAAATTTGTCATGCTCTTGAATCAAGATCCACCTCCATATGCACTACTCTACACTGGGTTAGGTGCAATAACATGCCATTTCACCTACATCCATTCTAAAAATGTTTTTCTCCTACACTGGGAGAGAACATCAAAAATATTTCATTAGGTTAGCCACCCAATAAATGCTCCATGTTCCTGTTGTTATCTCTCTAAATCCTATCAATGCCAAAAGGAGTGCTATGAGCTATGCAAAAAAGATATTTGAAAAAAAAGGAAGGGGAGAAGAAAAGAAAATGGACAAGAGTCCCAGTGCAATAACGGGTACGTAGATGTCCGACTCCCTGAGAAAAAAACAAGAAAAAAAGATAGCTCATAACCTCTAGGCAGTTTCCAATGTTTAAAAGGAGAGATAAGCATCCAAGGAGCTGAGTAGAATTAGGTTTCACCATATATCCACCATATATCCACCGTGATCCATCCACCTATACATCTTGATTCGATCAGAGTGACTTGTTTCTCCGTGGATCCATTGTTTGACTCAACAACACATACACTGCAAGTCTGCTCTCTTTTAGTTTTCTCCTTACCTATGAGCTCCACATAAGCTTTAGTTATAGGATGAAAAGAAAGGTAAATTCATCATCATTGCCTTGGTGAGAATCCACAAAATACCACATATATTGTGAGACTTGAGAGTGTCATACATAGGAAGCTCTCAGTTTTATTTGAAAACATCTAAAAAAAACTCCGCAATGATAGTTGAGCGAAGAGCTTGAGACATAGTGCTTGTGTAGGATCTTTTCTATCTATCATACACAAGGCTCAAGGAAGAGCCGATAAGCCCCATAGTCGAGGTAACATGAGTAAGTTTGAAAGTCGCTTCGGTTATTGCATAAGCTTGAGGAGAATTTTTGTCCGAATACGTATGCTTTTGAGGAGTTACTTCAAGGTTGTGATAATGCTCTAAGAATTATGAACATCTATATCTGTTAGTTTAGCTTTGCTAAGGGATTAGCAAAGGTTAAGCTTGGGGGAACTTGTTGACGGTCACTAATATCAATTATAACCCATCAATTATCATTAAACTTGACATGAAATGAACCACGCAGCATAGGTATAGGTTTTGATCTAACGAGTTCCACGAAGTTTTGGTGAATCTATGTTTCATTGTGTACATACTGAAAAGCTAATGAATCCTGATCAATACGACAAAGATTTTGCAAGACTTATACTTTAGTATATTTATCTTCTCTATTTATTTCTATGCCTTATTTGTATGGTTAGTGTAGTTATCGCATCTTAGCATAGGATCTCCGCCTGTATTAGGTGCTCTAGTTATCACGTGTAGCTAGAGTAGTAATCGATTGTGTAGACATGGTGTCTAGACTATAGGTTACCTGAGGTTGTGCCCAATTCTTACGGTTAGTTGTGGTAGCCCATAGGGGTGACAGCTCTATGTGGCCTTCATATTCCACCACGTCGGAATTGGTATTTCGTAGAGCTTTTGGCAGCCTTCCCAACTACTTCTTTCTCATCTATTCAAGAGTTGGAAAGGTACTACTGCTCCGAAGTGCTATTGTGTGTGCTATACTACCCATGCAATAGTTATATTCTAGTGTCAACTAGAATATAACCCAAGTAATAAAGAAGTACATAGGAACCTTGAACTCTCCTATTGGCCTCTCAAGTTAGTTTGACTATATATATATTATAGGATCTCCTCTGTGTGTGATATTGTGCATAACTCTTATCCATTACCACTTACCCCTGCTTAGGTCTAGTTGGTATACTAGTTAGTAGATACATGATGGTGAACTATCAATGTCTTTAGCCATTGTTTTCCAGTGGTAAAATACAAATAACGATACCTGAAATACTCCCGGTAAAATGCTACAATGGTATTTGATCTGTGCGCTTGCGGATAATATATTCTAAATGGTGGCAAGATTTAATACCACACCTCTTGGTGTTATTGCCGGGGATGACAACTTGGCATTCTAGTAGCGATGCTATGCCCACAAGCATTTTTAGCGCCGTAGCTAGAGATAACATTAAGAGGTGTCAACAAGCATTTTTGGCGCCGTTGCCGGGAAAACAATTGGCATAAAGATTTTGATATTGATCTTGATGTCTGCTAACCTAGTCTACCACTAGCTTTAGTAGGATTACCCCTGTGCTTGTTGAGTTGTGGAATAAGCAGGAAATCAATTGTTCAACCTTCTGGCAAAATTCTACAAGAACAAGACAAGGGAGACATTGAACCAAGGGTGCCTAAACATTCATGATCCATCAACAATGGAGCCCTGCCATCTCACAGGTTTGTATAAACATAGATATTATTCTAACCCTGTGTAGATTGGAGAAAAAAATCATCGTTACAAGAAGCCAAAGTTCATCACATGTGACGAATGACAACGCAGCACTACTCACAAATTCCATTGTGAGTCATGGTGAGTATGATCAAGAAGGTGAGATAGTTTTGCTCATGGACTTTAAATTTGATGAGTGGTTATCTTCTTGCATCCCACTGCATGTTTGCTTTGAACAATCCATGCATCTGTTCTATCTCATATCAAATCCATAGCATGGTTAGTTCCTTGAACACATGCATAGCACTTGCATCTCTACTTAAAAATAAAAAAAACATTCTCACCATGATCATGTTTTCATTTCTTTTGAGTAAATCTCTATGTGCTCTCATGCTACCTTTGTTTGCTATAGTATGCTTTGGTTTAGAAGTGCTCAACATACTTCTATAGGCTTTTTAAATTAAGCATGGTGCTTAGGTTAAAATGCCTTCCTTAGTCAAATTAGACATGGAGTCTGGTTTGATTATTGAACTCTTAGGTTAAAATGCCTTCCTTAGTCAAATTAGACATGGAGTCTAGTCTGATTATTGAACTAAAAAGTGCTTGTGTACACATAGGTTATATTTGTTGGACTAACCCCTGCAGAAAGCTCACAAATATAGTCTAGGTAAGTCCTGAGATGAACTCACATCAGAGATGAATCAAGGCTTGTGATGAAGTCCAATAGCTTTGCGTAAAAGAAGAACAACTCATCATTCATAGAAGAACTGTAAGTATCAAAGTTTATCTTTTGCTGCAAAGTTACCTTTGCCTTGAGCCATGAAAGAATGTCGCAAACAAGAAAAAAATATGATAAACAAAATCTATGCTAAAAGTGATCCTAAAATCATCTTTTCATTAGCGTAGATGAAAATGGACAGCAACCCATGTTTTAAATTTGTTGCAATCCTTTGGGTATGTGTCCACTAACATTTTTGTAGGAAAGAAAGAATAAATGTCTATTCATGGTTTGAAATGAAAAGGAAGGAGAACAAGTGTATAGAAAGGACCAAGATGGAAAGAAATCAATTTCAACCATCTCAAGCATGTATGCATACAAGTCAAAGGAACATAAAGCAAGTTTGTGGTTGGTTAAGGAACACGATGTGGATCATTGACATAAAACTGGAGTGACCCTTACTCTATGTCTTTAAGTGAAGAAGGCAATGATAAGCAGGATGCAACTTTTCCTATATGGGCCAAACCGATGCCTGCTCTTATCAGCATCTTCAAAGACACTCGAATGTCGACAGCAAAGACCAAGATGACAGATCCCACTACATCATAGTGTGCATCCCTATATCAATAAACATCAGTCATCAATAGTGGTATGTCGACTGTGTCTCCCAAGTTTATAAACAATCATGGACATAGGAGGACACCCATAAGTCATTGGAGATTGAAGCTCTCATGCAAGTACTAATAGAGTTCGTTCCTCAATCATCTAGACGGCTGGTGCATCGTCAAAGAAGAATAAACTTTCCACCCGCCATTAGAAGATAAAGAAAATCAAGGAGAAACTCGAGTTTGTAGCTCCAATGGACATCAACTCATCAACCCAAAACCAGTGAAGATCAAGAAAGGTTGATAGAAGAAAATGCAACCGTCTATATCCTTATCTCCTAGATCAGACGGTGCAAAATAGGTTAAGGTGAATATTGTCAACGATGAGCCTCGAACAACGAAACACTAAAGGAATCAATCTCAAAAGAATAAGATGGATAAACAAGAAGGATGAACCTGTCCAACCAATATCAAGTCCAAGATCCTAATAAGTTTGGTACAACAAGGTAGAATCATCCAGTCCTTCACCTCCATCATCAAACGAGTCACTCATCCAAGAAACCTACAAAGGAGAAGTCTGGATCGGCAGACTTAAAAACCACCGAACCTTCACCGAAAGGTAAGTCGGTAGTTATCCATATTTACTTCCTTGCATTACATTAATTATTGTCTTAGCATGTTTATGTTTCTGCACTAGCATTGCATCAACAAAAGGAAAAAATATAATACATCCATTTTGCATTTAAAAGTTTGAAGCCCCACGTGAAACCCCTCTAGTGTAAAAGCTAAAGGAGTACTCACTGTGCTGGCCTAAAATAAAATAAATATATTAAAGCATATTTTCTTTCTACACACTAAGAGAAATTCAAAAATAATCATTGAGCATCTTGCTACACTATATGCACTATAACAACTTTTGGAAACCTCTCACAATAACCAGTCCACAAAACAGCTAACCACTAACTACTTATCCTAATCCATTCTATGAGTTTTGGTGTTTTATGAGATGTTTGCTGCAGGATGACTCTAAGAGCTAGTCCACCTAGGAATCATCATCTTCATTACTCGAAGTACACCTTCCCTACACACAGCTAACCACTGTGTGAAGGAAGCAACTTCTTGTTGGATGAGATGAAGGTTCCCGGCTACACCAGCTCTTGCAAGCATGAGCTCCATCGAGAGGATTGCTCAGCTTCAATGCTCAACCACAACAACAACTAGCTTGGGGGAAGGCATCTCTTAGGTACCCAGGTAAGTGTACCTACGCAATTATCGAGTCAGTCATAAAAATAAAAAATACCAAAAATATATGAGCACATGAAGGTTCACCATAGTATCCAAGTAATGGGGACGTGATTCCCGATCTTCCGTCAGGTTCAAGATAACTATCGATTTAGTCGGAGAGCGACACACCGATCCGGCTTCAGATCACAAAGACCCGAACCCTGCAACCTTAGCACCACGTCTCCTCTGGTTATCAACCGTGTCACAATCCGATTGACCTCGCCAAGAAGGCTAATCCTTGCTGCGAATCGAAGAACACAAGCAAGAACAAGATAATACGCAACTCAAGAAAAGTGACAATTGCAGATATATGATTAAGATCACGAGTTGGGGTCTCACAAACCGATAACGGCGACTGTTCGATGACAGATTAATCTAAAGTAAAACCCAAATCCTAACATAGGTGGCGGCTACTAATTATATGGTCTAAGGGACGTGCAAGCACCCTCATTCACGTCCTCCTCATGGGCCTATACGTTACATGGCCCGACGGCCCAAAAGATAGCAATGCAACGCCTAAACAGATTCTGGACGCTCACTTGTTTTGACGATTCCTGTTGACTCCAATGGAATTTGGACCTCAAACCAAAGCCATTAGTTAGCTTATGAAATTATCTTTCCATCCATATATGGATCATCAAAAACAGAGTTCGGATGTGTCCTGGGCGTCCGATTTATCGCTCGCTGGTCCTGAAGGCCGAGACTGACGTGAACTCGAGTTGGACTGGGCCTCTGGCTTGGCTTGGACGCCCTTGCTGGCCCTCTAAGGTGGTGGCCAAGGAGGAGGACGTCCAAGGGCTTCCTTGGTGTGTTTTCCATCTTCTCGGAACGTGCTCCAACTTGGGCCAGGGTCCCAAGTGTGAATATCCAGCCCATGACAATGATGTAGCTCCTGACAGCAATAGTGACAGAATATCTTGATAATTTGGAGGCCTTGCCAACGTGATATTGAGATGGGACCTGATTTATTTGAAAGCTTATCAAATAAGCTTTCCATCAAGTACTCATTGACCTCAATCACACCCCGGATGGTTGAGTTACGGCCTTCCCAACGAGGTACTATTGGGTCACTGATGAATCTTGATTGCCCTGCACTTTGAGAAATATTTATACCTATAAGCAAATAGGAACATGTACATGTGGAACCAAGTGAGTTACACCAAAAATCACTAAACAAGCTCACCTTATAATCAATGGTTGTATCTGAATGTGTCATGTCCTCATCATCCTTCCCTTCTTGACAACAAACCGTCCTCGGTTTGAGGTTAGGTGCAGGACAGATTGTAGGTAGTAGCCAACATAGCTTCCCTTCTTGAAATTTAACTTGTTTCTTTGTAACAAAACTAGAAGCACTTGACATGATAAAATTATAGCTATTGCAGCCCTCTAGTTGATCATATTTTTGTATAGTAAAAGGAGATTTCAGATTTGAACAAATATAGACATGATGCACCATATACTCTCCTTTGTAATTATATTTGCCAACAAAGTGATATATACATCTAGATAACCATGGCAATTCAGCATATTTAAATTTTTCTTCCAAAATATTAAGAGCACATAGAGTATCAAACTCAATATAACCCAAAGTATTTAAAGAAGATAATAATTTTAGCTCATCCTTTTCAGTGGTAATGGGAAGACAATATTTACTTGCAGCAACAGTACTTTGTTCCAAAATATAAGAATCAATTTCTTTCACAAGTGGTGGCATAGCAATAATAAAAGTGCTATCATGCAACTTCTCTTCATCATAAATATCAATAGAATCATCATGTGGTAAAGGTAAATCAAGAGAAGGTTCTAGTATTGCATTAATAGCATCATTGGTGGGCAAATTCAGCATCTCAAGAGAGCTCTTACCTGAGACAGTTACCTGTTCTTTCTCTATTACCTTGTCCTCTTTCTTGGATACATGCTGCAAACTATTAGTTTCAACAAAAGACAAAGCAATATCTTTATTTTGTAAAAATTCAGATTTAGATGAAGATATCTTAACATCTGAAATAGCCCATTCTTTTCTAAAAGGCTCATTCTTTCTTCTCTCCACTCTCATAAGATCTTCTTTTAAAATTTCAGCAGCGGTCATAGGTATGAGAGTAATGTTTCTACTATTGTATTTAAATAAATATTTATTAGCAATCATATTGTGCATAACCTTATTTTCAGATATCCATGGTTTACCAAATAATAAATGACAAGATTGCATAGGTACTATATCAAAATCTGCACTATCCTTATAAACATCAAGGGAAAATTTAATGTGTGCAATTTCAGTTACCTTTATTTTATCCTAAGAATTTACCCAGTGCGTGTAGTATGGATGTGGATGTGGCTTTGTGGTGAGACCAAGCTTCTCAACCAACTCTAAGCTTGTAAGGTTGTTGCAACTCTCACCATCGATCATGACACGACAACGTGCCTCTTTCACAACAAAAATATGTTTGGAACACGTTGTTGAACTGGTTTTACTCTGCCTTCTCCATTTGGGAACTGAGCACTTGATGTGCAAACTCTGTGGTGCATGTGGAAAGTGGTTGTGATGATGTCGCTGCAGCTATGGAGGAAGACGGCTGATCCATGATGACCTGCAATTCACACTTAAAAAGAAACTTATTGTTTGGTATTGTTAGAAATCAAAAGCCCTATCAACTACAATATGTGTCGGTGGAAGCACACTCTCACATGTCTTACCAAATTCTTACAAGTATTCTTACCAAAACAAGATAGTGAATGGTACAACCGGCGGCTGGTTCGTGATACCTGTGAGGATGTGGCACCAAAATTGCAAGGGTCTTTTTCTGTACTGATCTGAAGTATATATGTGGAGCTTGGAAGGCACACAAAGAAACAAATTTATATATGTGGCACACAATTTAGTAACAGATAGCTATATTGAATAAATGTCCAAAGCACTTGTCCTAGTTGCTGGCCTATGCATGTTCCTAGCACCAATTATGATAAACAAGGGAGTGAAACAAGGATAAAAGGAACAATTATGAATGAAACCAATGGACATGAACAAGGCAAAGGCACCACACAAAATAGAGCAATTAATTGTTCCTTATGTGCTCCTATTCTTTTCTCTTTTCTTTTACTATATTTTTTATTTTATACAAACTTTTTCTTTTGATCTTTTGATATTTTTTTTTCTCAGTAAGGAGCACACAAGAACAAACCATAAAAAATTTGAGCTCAATTGGATAAAAGATGTGGTGTATAGAAAATAAGTATTGTGCTCTCAAAATAACACCAAAATTTGTGGGCCCAAAAACTCGATTTTGTTGATTGAATTTCGCAAATCTAATTTTTGCGAACCCAGCTTAGCTGGGATGAAACAAATCCAAAATTTTCTGGCATTCTCCGTAGATATAAAATTCGCCCCCTGTTTCGAGTTTGGACGAAAAAGTTATGACTGTTTTAAGGTAGGCTGTCCAAATCGAGTTTTATGTGGACACAAGATGCAAATTGATGATGATATATAATGGTTGCGGATGGAGGGATCAACACAAATTAGAGAAGAACACGATCTAAACCAGCAATAAGACGTTGACCTAGGACACAAACTCAATACAAATACAATTCTGAAACTAAATTATGCAAAGGCTATGGCGTGGCTGGCTCTAGGATGGAAAACAATTATGGCCATGGATTATGGGATGAAGATAAAACATAAACTAAGGGATAACTTTGAACCTGATGGTATACCTTAAGCTCTAAATACCACTTGATGGGGACGTGATTCCCGATCTTCCGTCAGGTTCAAGATAACTATCGATTTAGTCGGAGAGCGACACACCGATCCGGCTTCAGATCACAAAGACCCGAACCCTGCAACCTTAGCACCACGTCTCCTCTGGTTATCAACCGTGTCACAATCCGATTGACCTCGCCAAGAAGGCTAATCCCTACTGTGAATCGAAGAACACAAGCAAGAACAAGATAATACGCAACTCAAGAAAAGTGACAATTGCAGATATATGATTAAGATCACGAGTTGGGGTCTCACAAACCGATAACGGCGACTGTTCGATGACAGATTAATCTAAAGTAAAACCCAAACCCTAACGTAGGTAGCAGCTACTAATTATATGGTCTAAGGGACGTGCAAGCACCCTCATTCACGTCCTCCTCATGGGCCTATACGTTACATGGCCCGACGGCCCAAAAGATAGCAATGCAACGCCTAAACAGATTATGGACGCTCACTTGTTTTGACGATTCCTGTTGACTCCGATGGAATTTGGACCTCAAACCAAAGCCATTAGTTAGCTTATGAAATTATCTTTCCATCCATATATGGATCATCAAAAACGGAGTTCGGATGTGTCCTGGGCGTCCGATTTATCGCTCGCTGGTCCTGAAGGCCGAGACTGACGCGAACTCGAGTTGGACTAGGCCTCTGGCTTGGCTTGGACGCCCTTGCTAGCCCTCTAAGGTGGTGGCCAAGGAGGAGGACGTCCAAGGGCTTCCTTGGTGTGTTTTCCATCTTCTCGGAACGTGCTCCAACTTGGGCCAGGGTTCCAAGTGTGAATATCCAGCCCATGACAATGATGTAGCTCCTGACAGCAACAGTGACAGAATGTCTTGATAATTTGGAGGCCTTGCCAACATGATATTGAGATGGGACCTGATTTATTTGAAAGCTTATCAAATAAGCTTTCCATCAAGTACTCATTGACCTTAATCATACCCCGGATGGTTGAGTTACGGCCTTCCCAACGAGGTACTATCGGGTCACTGATGAATCTTGATTGCCCTGCACTTTGAGAAATATTTGTACCTACAAGCAAATAGGAACATATACATGTGGAACCAAGTGAGTTACACCAAAAATCACTAAACAAGCCCACCTTATAATCAATGGTTGTATCTGAATGTGTCATGTCCTCATCACCAAGAAAACCTAAAAATATCAAAAATATATGGGCACGTGAAGGTCCATGCTTTTTAAGAGTCCTAAGAGTCTTTAGAGTCTGATATAGTTTGAGTCTTGAAAAATGAAAAACCAAATAAAAATATTTGTCTGTCTAGAGTCAATAAAAAGGAAGCTCTTGAATAAATTGAATTAATAATAAGCTGCTCTGTTACAACACCTCTGAAATGCCTAGAGTTTAGACAAAAGTTTTTCCAAGTTTTAGCTCCAACTGTTTTGACATGAGAATTTGCTCTGAGCCTGAAACTTGTGGGTTGCATATGCTTGAACTAAGTCTAGGTACCTGATTGATAAGATTGAGAAAGTCTGAGCTGCTATTTATCTTGTTCTAAGTGACACTAGAGTTCTGGAGATTTATCTTTTGAAAAATATAAAAACATGATGAGTTCCTATATGACAAAGCTTACATTCCCATCAGAGCCAAACATGATGAGATAGGCTAGTTAAACTTCCACTTACATGCTGCTTGTCATGCATTGAGTTTTGTCAACCTTTGTGACCCTAGTGAGAAATTTGTCATGCTCTTGACTCAAGATCCACCTCCATATGCACTACTCTACACTGGGGTAGGCGCAACAACATGCCATTCCACCTACATCTATTCCAAAAATGTTTTTCTCCTACACTGAGAGAGAACACCAAAAATATTCCATTAGGTTAGCCACCCAATAAATGCTCCATGTTCCTGTTGTTATCTCTCTAAATTCTATTAAGGCCAAAAAGGAGTGCTATGAGCTATGCAAAAAGATATTGAAAAAGAAAAAATGAGAGAGAGAAAAGGGGAGAAGAAAAGAAAGATGGACAAGTGTCCCAGTGCAACAATGGGTACGTAGATGCCTGACTCCCTGAGAAAAAGAAAAGAAAAAGATAGTTCATAACCTCTGGCCAGTTTCCAATGTTCAAAAGGAGAGAGAAGCATCCAAGGAGCTGAGTAGAATTAGGTTCCCCCATATATCCACCATACCCATCCACCTATACATCTTGATTCGACTGCATGACTCGTTTCTCCGTGGATCCATTGTTTGACTTCACAACACATGCATTGCAAGTTTGCTCTTTCAGTTTTCTCCTTACCTATGAGCTCCACATAAGCTTTAGTTATAGGATGAAAAGAAAGGCAACCATCATCACTGCCTTGGTGAGAATCCACAAATACTACATATATTGAGAGACCTGAGAGTGTCATACATGGAAAGCTCTGAGTTTAATTTGAAAAACCTCTAAAAACTCCAGAATGATGGTCGATCGAAGAGCTTGAGACATAGTGCTTAGATGGGGCCTTTCTGTCTGTCAAGTACTCAAGACCTAAGGAAGAGCTAAAAAGCCCCACAGTCAAAGGTAATATGGGTAAGTTTAAAAGTCAGCTCAGTTATTACATAACTTGGAGGAGAATTTTTGTCTGACTGCAGGTATACTTCTAGGGAGTTGCTCGAAGATGGCTCCAATGCTTATACATATATATATCTTACAATAACTTTTCTGAGTTTTCTTTGCTAAGGGACTAGCAAAGGTTAAGCTTGGAGGAGTTGTTGACGGTCATTATTGTACGAAACCAACCGTCAACTAGCCATGAAAAGGATGAAATTGTGATCACCAAAGTAGATATAGGGTTTACATTGACCGAATTCTATGAGTTTTGGTGTTTCACTGTTTCTGCAGGCGTAAACTAGAAAAGACGCAAACTTAGGAGCTTATCGGAACAAAGAACGGAAAAATGGACACCGCGGCAACACAGGAACACTCTAGAAGGGACGAGAAGGCACCACGCCGAGCCTTACCACATGGAGGTACCCCTTCTCAGGCCGCATCACGACCTTGTACACCAGGATGGGGTCCACCGCCACCGCCTTGTTCGTCCGCTCGAGGATCTCTTTGTTGTCGAGGTCCTCGGGCGCCATCCTGGTACCCTCCCAGGTGTTGCCGTTCCGCATGTCGTACAAGGAGTACCGCCTCGACATAAGGGGCAGCACCCGCCGCTTGTGGAAACCGGCGATCACCACCGACGCATCCAACCCCGCCTGGGTCAGATGCTTCAAGGCGGCCAGCACCTTCCTCAGCGGGATCACCTTCTCCGGGATCAGCTCCTTCTTCCACGATGGCGGCTCTACGTCAATCGACTTCCCGATGTAGGCCGGAAGGTGGTTGTAGTCGTTGCGGAGGTAGAACCACTTGCTGTGCCAGCCACGGTTGGAGGACGTGAGCTTCGCCGGGATGTAGGCGCAGGCCCGCAACTGCAGCGTGCAGCTCCCGGCCCGAACGGCCAGCCTCCTCCCCTTCTCCTTCTCTGTTCCCTTGAGAGTCTTCAAGAAGAGGACGGCCTCAAAGAAATAGAGCCAGAGGTCCCAATGGACCTCTACCCCAAGGTACCCCTCACACAGGGCGACGAACACTGTCGCCTGCGTGATCGAGTTGGGGGTGAGGTTGTGTAGCTCCAGGCCATAGTACTCTAGGATCACCCGCAGGAATGAATCGGCCCACCGGCATGCCGAACCCGCGCTCGTGGAACGCCGTGAAGCTCATGATGTACCCTTTCAGCGGCATCGGAAACCGGTGCTCAGGCGGTGGCACGATCGACTCCGGCTTTGGGATGGCGGAGCGGGGGCACAGAAGACCCTTCTCCACCAGCGTTGTCAGCTCGGCCTCCGTGACCGAGCACGTCTCCCAGTCCTCCGTGCCGATGATGTCAACCCGTGGCGCCATCGAGAAGAAGGGCTGGGCAGGACGGCGGCGCGGCGAGGTCTTCTCTCCCCTCTTTTCTCTCTTTCCTCTCTCGGAGGCGCTCGAGCAACTCCAGGCTATGGTGAAAGCAAGAGCAGAGGCAATGGCAAGGAAGGCGAGAGGAGGGTCAGCACTGCCGCCGCCCAGGTATTTATACCCAGTAAAACCCTAGCCGGTTCACCTTCCTGCATTTAATGCGTATCTGTTCCCGATTTTCCTACTCGATTGCGTTTCACACGGAGCCCTAGGCGCCCGCGCCCGAGCGGCCGCAGCCACACAGAGCCGGAAAAACGCACACACGTTGCAAGGTTCATCCTCCACAGAGGATTCCCGGCTCATGGAGCCCGGGGCCCTGGCACCGCGCGTGGCAACAGTGGCAGCCACAGCGGTGCACGCCACCGTCCACGTCTTTCGTGGGACCTACAGCACGCACACAGCGCACCAACCGCCCTGGGCGTGGGGGCCCATCGCTCCTCCCGCAACGCCGGACGCCCTGAGAAGGCCGCTTGAAAAGACGCGCCCACGCCCCCACGGCGGGTCAAACAGGGGGCTTCCTTCCCGTGAAGGAGCCCGGCGACGGCCCATTTACGGTCCGAGGCTCGGGGGCGGCCCACCGGTGGGTTCGACGGCCGCCTCGAGCCACCGGTCGTCGGGGATGGCTCGGACGGTCTCATACACAGCCTGGCCCTGCGCAAGCAGGGACCGTCCCCGCCGTGTTCGAGGCCAGCGAGGTGTTGACGGTCGTTATTGTATGAATTCAACCGTCAACTAGCCATGAAAAGGATGCAATTGTGATCACCAAAGTAGGTATAGGGTTTGCACCGATTCCCACGAGTTTTGGTGTTTCACTATTTCTCGCGGTGTAAACCGGAAAAGACGCAATCCTAGGAGCTTATCGGAACATAGAACGAGAAATTGGGCGCCACGGCAACGCAGGAAGATTCTAGAAGAGACCAGAAGACACCATGCCGAAGCGGAGGGCCAGCGGCCACCAGGGGGGACCGGCCGGTCCCACCCCTGCATCGACCGGTGCGGGCCCCCCGGCCCAATCGGGGCCCGCTTCGCCCAGGTTGCTCCACCGCCTTAGGGTTTCAATCTCAGCCGTCCGCCAATGTCGGTTTGATCCGATGGCTCCACCGGGCTATAAAAGAAGGGCAGGACCCCCCTGGGAGAGACATCCCCTGGAAACCCTAATTCATTATTCGTTGGGATCCATTTGAGAGGCGTCCCTTGAAAGGATCATACTCTCATGGAGATCAACACACCAGGGAGATTAGGGCTAGACTCTTCAATGTAATAGTTTACTAACTTGAGAGCTAGGGTTAAGAGGCTTCGTTCCGGATCTCGCCATGGAGCTTTGGAGGTCTGGTATATCTTTGTATCTTATCTTTGCAACACTTATGCTTTAGTATATTTATCTTCTCTATTTACTTCTATGCCTTATTTGTATGGTTAGTGTAGTTATTGCATCTTAGCATAGGATCTCCGCCAGTATTAGGTGCTCTAGTCATCATATGTGGCTAGAGTAGTAATCGATAGTGTAGACATGGTGTCTAGGCTATAGGTTACCTGAGGTTGCGCCCAATTCTTACGGTTAGTTGTGGTAGCCCATAGGGGTGACAGCTCTATGTGGCCTTCGTATTCCACCACGTCGGGGTTGGTGTTTCGTAGGGCTTTTGTCAGCCTTCCCCAACTACCTTCTTCCCAGTCTTATTCGAGAGTTGGAAAGGTACTGCTGCCCCGAAGTGCTATGGTGTGTGCTATACTTACCCATGCATTAGTTACATTCTAGTGTCAACTAGAATAGAACCCGAGTAGTAGAGAAGTACATAGGAACCTTGAACTCTCCCTTAGTCCTCTCAAGTTAGCTGACTATATATTATAGGATTCTCCTCTGTGTGTGATATTGTGCGTAACTCTTATCATTTACCACTTACCCCTGCTTAGGTCTAGTTAGTATACTAGTTAGTAGATACAGGGATGGTGAATTATCAATGTCTTTAGCCATTGTTTCCCAAAGGGTAAAATATAAATGACAACCTGGTAATACTGGGGGTAAAATGCTACAATAGTATTTGATCTCGTGGCGCTTGGGATACTATTTCTACATTCTAAATGGTGGCATGATTTAATACCACACCTCTTGGTGTTATTGCTGGGGATGACAACTTGGCGTTCTAGTAGCGATGCTATGCCCAAAAGCATTTTTAGCACCGTTACTAGAGATAACATTAAGAGGTGTCAACAAGCATTTTTTGGCGCCGTTGCTTGGAAACAATTGGCGTAAAGATTTTGATATTGATCTTGATGTCCGCTAACTTAGCGTACCACTAGCTTTAGTAGGATTACCCTTGTGTTTGTTGAGTTGTGGAATAAGCAGGAAATTAAGTGTTCAACCTTCTGGCGAAATTCCAATTGAACAAGACAAGGGAGATCTTAAAGAATCCAGGGTGCCTGAACATTCATGAACCATCAACAATGGAACCCTGCCATCTCACTGGTATGTATAAACATATATATTATTCTAACCGTGTGTAGATTGGAGAAAAAGATCATCGTCACAAGAACTCAAATCTCATCATGTGTGACGAACAAAGATGCTACACTACTCATAGAGTCCATTGTGAGCCATGGTAAGTATGATCAAGAAAGGTGAGAAAGTCTTGCTCATAGACTTTAAATTTGATGAGTAGTTATCCTGTTGCATTCCACTGCATGTTTACTTTGAATAATCCATGCATTTACTCCATCTCATATCACATCCACAGCATGTTTAGTTCCATGCACACATGCATATCACTTGCATCTCTGCATAAAAATAAAAAAACATTCTCACCATACATGATCATGCTTTCATCTCTATTTGAGTAAATCACTATGTGCTCTCATGCTTCCTTTGTTTGCTATAGTGTGCTTTGGTTTTGGAAGTACTGATCATACTTCCATAGGCTTTTAAATTAAGCATGGTGCTTAGGTTAAATAGCCTGCTTTAGTCAAATTAGACATCGAGTCTGGTTTGATTATTGAACCAAAAAACTACTTGTGTTTTAGTCAAATTAGACATGGAGTCTGGTTTGATTATTGAACCAAAAAACTACTTGTGTAGACATTGGTTATATCTTTGTTGGACTAACCCCTACAGGAAACTTTCAAATTCAATACAGGTAAGTCAAGAGATGAACTCACACTAGAGATGAATCAAGGTAGGCAATAACTATGTGCAAAGAAGACACAGCTCATCCTTCAGAAAAGAATTGTAAGTATCAATGTTTTACCTGATCATTTGCTACAAGTTGCCTTTACCTTGAACCATGCAAGAATGTAGTAAACAAATACAAAACTTGATAAACAAAATCTATGCTAGAGTTATCCTAGAACCATCTTCTGATTAGCGTAGATGAAACTCACATAAAATCTGGACCATCACCCATATTCCAAATTTATTACAATCCTTCGGGTATGTGTCCACTAACATGTAGCAGGAAAGAAAGAATAAATGTCTGTTCATGGTTTGAAACAAAAAAGAAAGAGAACAAGTGTAGAGATAGGACCAAGATAGAAAGAAATCAATGTGAGAGCACTTCAGCACTTTCTACACTTCACCATGATAAAGGACCAATCACCCTGCAAGAAAAAAGGGACCTTCAGTTCCACCATCTCAAGCATGTTTGGATACAAGTCAAAGGAACATAAAGCAAGTTGTGGTTGGTTAAGGAACATGATGTGGGTCATTTACATAGAACTGGAGTGACCCTTACTCAATGTCTTCAAGTGAGGATGTCAATGACAAGCAGGATGCAACTTTCCCTATATAGGCCAAACTAATGCCTGCTCTCATCATCATCTTTGAAGACACTCGAATGCCGTCAACAAAGACCAGGATGACGAGATCCCACTACATCATAGTATGCATCCCTATATCAATAAACATCAATCATCAATGGTGGTATGTCGAAGGTATCTCCCAAGTTTATGAACAATCATGGAAGGAGGATGACACCCACAAGTCATTGGAGATGAAGCTCTCATGCAAGTACAAATAGAGTTCTTTCTTCAATCATCAAGATGGCTGGTGCATCATCAAAGAAGAATAAACTTTCCACCTGCCATTAGAAGACAAAGAAAAAGAGGAACTCAAGTTTGCAGCTTCAATGGACATCAACTCATCAACCTAAAATCAATGAAGATCAAGAAAGGTTGATAGAAGAAAGTGCAACCATCTGCGTTCTCATCTCCTGGATCAGATGGTGCAAAATAGGTCAAGGTGAATATTGTCAACGAGGAGCCTCGATCAACGAAACATTAAAGGAATCAACCTCAAAAGAACAAGATGGATGAACAAGGAGGATGAACCTGTCCAACCAATATCAAGTCCAAGATCCTAACAAGTTTGGCACGAGAAGGTATAATCATCTAGTCCTTCATCTCCATCATCACACGAGGCACTCATCCAAGAAACCTACAAAGGAGAAGTCTGGTTCGGCAGACTTAAAACCACCGAACCCTCGCCGAAAGGTAAGTCGGTAGCTATCCATATTTACTTTCTTTCATTACATGAATTATTTTCTCTTTAGCATGTTTACTCTTCTGCATTAGCATTGCATTGAAAATAACAAAAATAAATATGTATTCATCTTGTTAGATACTTCATGCATTATAAAACTTGAGGCCCCATGTGATCGGTTCTATGGTGTGTAAAAGCCCAAAGGAGTTTTCACCGTGGTGGCATAAAAATAACAAAAATAATCATGCATACATGTTTTCTTTCCTGCATAATAAAAATAGAAAATCCAAAAAAAATAATAATCATCATCATTGAGCATCTTGTCGCACTGTGTAATCAGAAACAACCTTTGAAAAACTCTCACAACAACCAGTCCGTGAAATGGCTAAACACTAACTGCTTACCCTAATCCATTCCACAAGTTTTGGTGTTTTGTGAGATGTTTACTACAGGATGACTCTGAGAGCTAGTCACCTAGCAATCATCATCTACATCACTTGAAGTACACCTTCCCAACACACAGCTAATCACTGTGTGGAAGAAGCAACTTCTTGTTGGATGAGATCGAGATTTCCGGCTACACTTGCTCTTACAAGCATGAGCTCCACCGAGAGGACTGCTCAGCTTCAATGCTCAACCACGACAACAACCAGCTTGGGGGAAGGCATCCCCTAGGTACCCAAGTAAGTGTACCTACGCGATTATTGAGTCAGTCATAAAAAATTAAAAATACCAAAAATATGTGAGCACATGAAGGTTCACCATAGTATCTAAGAAAACCTAAAAATACCAAAAATATGTGGACACATGAAGGTCCATGCTTTTTGGAGTCTTTAGAGTCTTATATAGTATGAGTCTTGAAAAATGGAAAACCAAATAAAAAAATGTTTGTCTAGATAGAGTCAATAAAATGAAGCTCTCGAGATGATCTGAAATGATGATAAGCTACTCTGTTACAACATCTCTGAAATGCCTAGAGTTTAGACAAAAGCTTTCCCAA
The DNA here is from genome assembly GCA_015844335.1 of Chrysopogon serrulatus. NCBI lineage: Eukaryota > Viridiplantae > Streptophyta > Magnoliopsida > Poales > Poaceae > Chrysopogon > Chrysopogon serrulatus. Next base: position 75,494 of record JADLZL010001600.1, on the reverse strand, counting down.
GTTTTAGCTCCAACTGTTTTGACATGAAGATTTGCTCTGAGCCTTAAACTTGTGGGTTGCATATGCTTGAACTAAGTCTAGGTACCTGATTGATAAGATTGAGAAAGTCTGAGTTGCTATCTATCTTGTTCTAAGTGACACTAGAGTTCGGAGATTTTATCTTTAAAAAATACGAAAAACATGATGAGTTCCTATATGACAAAGCTTACATTCCCACCAGAGCCAAACATGATGAGATAGGCTAGTTAAACTTCCACATATATGCTGCTTGTCATGCATTGAGTTTTGTCAACCTTTGTGACCCTGGTGAGAAAATTGTCATGCTCTTGAATCAAGATCCACCTCCATATGCACTACTCTACACTAGAGTAGGCGCAACAACATGCCATTCCACCTATATCCATTCCAAAAATATTTTTCTCCTACCCTAGGAGAGAACACCAAAAATATTCTATTAGGATAGCCACCCCATAAATGCTCCAGTTCCTATTGCTATCTCTCCAAATCCCTAAGTGCCAAAAGGAGTGTTATGAGCTATGCAAAAAGATAATTGAAAAAAAAGTGAGAGAAGGGAGAAGAAAAGAAAAACAACGGACAAGTGTCCAAATGCTGAAAACAGTGGGTGCATAGATACCCAACTCCCTGAGAAAAAAAAAGAGAGAAAAAGATAGTTTATAACCTCTGGTTAGTGTTTAAGTTCAAAAGAGAGATAGGCATTTAAGGAGCTGAGTAGAATTAGGTTCCACCATATATCCACCTATACATCTTGATTCGACTGCATGACTTGTTTCTCTATGGATCCATTGTTTGACTTTACAACACATGCATTACAATTTTGCTCTTTCATGTTTTCTCCTTACCTATGAGCTCCACATAAGCTTTAGTTATAGGATGAAAAGAAAGGCAACCATCATCACTGCCTTGGTGAGAATCTACAAATACCACATATATTGAGAGACCTGAGAGTGTCATACATGGGAAGCTCTGAGTTTTATTTGAAAACCTCTAAAAACTCCAGAATGATAGTTGATCGAAGAGCTTGAGACATAGTGCTTAGATGGGATCTTTCTATCTGTCAATTACTCAAGACCCAAGGAAGAGCTAATAAGCCCCACAGTCAAAGGTAAATTGGGTAAGTTTGAAAGTCAGCTCAGTTATTGCATAATTTGGAGGAGAAATTTCTGTCTAACTGCAGATATACTTCTAGGGAGTTGCTCCGAGATGGCTACAACGCTTAAACACAAAAATATCTTACAATAACTTTTCTGAGTTTTCTTTGCTAAGGGACCAGCAAAGGTTAAGCTTGGGGGAGTTGTTGACGGTCGTTATTGTATGAATTCAACCGTCAACTAGCCATGAAAAGGATGCAATTGTGATCACCAAAGTAGATATAGGGTTTGCACTGATAGAATTCCATGAGTTTTGGTGTTTCACTATTTCTACAGGTGTAAACTGGAAAAGACGCAATCCCAGGAGCTTATCGGAACATAGAACGAGAAATTGGGCGCCACGGCAACGCAGGAAGATTCTAGAAGAGACCAGAAGACACCACGCCGAAGCGGAGGGCCAGCGGCCACCAAGGGGGACCGGCCGGTCCCACCCCAGACCGGCCGGTCTGGGCCTTGACCCAATCGGGGCCCGCTTCGCCCAGGTTGCTCCACCGCCTTAGGGTTTCAATCTCAGCCGTCCGCCAATGTCGGTTTGATCCGATGGCTCACGTTCATCCCACCGGGCTATAAAAGAAGGGCAGGACCCCCCTGGGAGAGACATCCCCTAGAAACCCTAATTCATTATTCGTTGGGATCCATTTGAGAGGCGTCCCTTGAAAGGATCATACTCTCATGGAGATCAACACACCAGGGAGATTAGGGCTAGACTCTTCAATATAATAGTTTAGTAACTTGAGAGCTAGGGTTGAGAGGCTTCGTTCTGGATCTCGCCGTGGAGCTTTGGAGGTCTGGTATATCTTTGTATCTTATCTTTGCAACACTTATGCTTTAGTATATTTATCTTCTCTATTTACTTCTGTGCCTTATTTGTATGGTTAGTGTAGTTATTGCATCTTAGCATAGGATCTCCGCCTATATTAGGTGCTCTAGTTATCATATGTGGCTAGAGTAGTAATCGATAGTGTAGACATGGTGTCTAGGCTATAGGTTACCTGAGGTTGCGCCCAATTCTTACGGTTAGTTGTGGTAGCCCATAGGGGTGACAGCTCTATGTGGCCTTCGTATTCCACCACGTCGGGGTTGGTGTTTCGTAGGGCTTTTGTCAGCCTTCCCCAACTACCTTCTTCCCAGTCTTATTCGAGAGTTGGAAAGGTACTGCTGCCCCGAAGTGCTATGGTGTGTGCTATACTTACCCATGCATTAGTTACATTCTAGTGTCAACTAGAATAGAACCCGAGTAGTAGAGAAGTACATAGGAACCTTGAACTCTCCCTTAGTCCTCTCAAGTTAGCTGACTATATATTATAGGATTCTCCTCTGTGTGTGATATTGTGCGTAACTCTTATCATTTACCACTTACCCCTGCTTTAGGTCTAGTTAGTATACTAGTTAGTAGATACATGATGGTGAATTATCAATGTCTTTAGCCATTGTTTCCCAGTGGTAAAATATAAATGACAACCTGGTAATACTCTGGGTAAAATGCTACAATGGTATTTGATCTGTGTGCTTGCGGATACTATTTCTATATTCTAAATGGTGGCATGATTTAATACCACACCTCTTGGTGTTATTGCCGGGGATGACAACTTGGCGTTCTAGTAGTGATGCTATGCCCACAAGCATTTTTAGCACCGTTACTAGAGATAACATTAAGAGGTGTCAACATGAGGCAGCCTGAGTTAGGGGGATCCCGCGTGGGAGTGCACCGAGCCCTCGGGACCTGGTGGACAGGACCCGAGCCCCGCCTCATACACACCTTGTAGGCTCTAATGGAACGCGCCTCTGGGCCCAGCCGACCCCTAACGAAAGGGGCACGGGCGTTCCACTCGGACTTGCCCGTTAACAGCTCACCGGATCTAACCATGTTCGACACCTGTCGACGGCAGCATGGCAAAATCCACCCTCCTCCCTGCGGAAGGGATGCTGAGGTACGGACGAAACTAACGAACAAGTACCGCTTGACCGCCCCACACCAGGATGGGGCTCGGGGGCTCCCCCGACACAGAGGCTAAAGTTGGGAAACGTCATCTAACTCGCCGAACTCCTGGACGAGCCGACGGGCCCGTGGGCTCGGCAAACGGTAGGAACACTCCCACCAAAGCACGCGCAAGCCCTTGGAGGAGTGCCCACACTCCTCCAAGGCCTCGGGGGCTACACCCGGCCAGGTGGCCAAGGCCCCCCACCGGAGAACATGGCTTCTGAGGCAAAAACACCCTGTCGAACGAACTCGCACTCTCGCCAAACATGTATAAGCCCTCGGAGGAGTGCTCACACTCCTCCGAGGCCTCGGGGGGGCACCCCGCCCGGGGCTGCGCGCACCCAGCGGAGAAAAGCCCAAAATACCTAACAACGCGCCCGGCAGAAATCGGGTTCAAGGCCACAATCTCCGAACGAGTGCACCCACTCCTTCGGAGGTTCAGGGGCTACTGTCGGGTACCAAAACTAGGGCCCCCAGACAGGTCATATAAACCGGGCCCAACAAACGCAAGACCAGGCCTCACAACAACAAAGTACGGCCCATCAAGGCCCAGCGCGCTCCTTTCCGCCTCGTCCGAGCCCACCCCGCCGAAGCCCTCGGACGGGCGCTGGCCTTCCGCCTCATCCGAACCCTCTTCGTCGAGAGCCTCGGACGGGCGCTAACTTCCTGCCTCGCCCGAGCCCTCCCCGCTAAGGCCTCGGACGAGTTCCCGTCTTCCAACTCGCCCGACCCCTGCGCCTAGGCCTCGTACGGGATGCTCCACACACCCTGGTCAAACCAAGCCTCTGACTGGACGTATATCTGCCACCCACCTCTCTACAGTTCTTGTCAGAGTGACACCATCCCTTGGCAGGATAAGGGAGCCGTCCCATCACTAATCACGCTCGCGCTCAGGGTTTCATCATCCTCCACGGTGGTGGCCATGCCCACCACTGTGGGGCACTGTTTTGCCTACTTTCTGTGACAGGTTAAATTGCCGAGGCCTCGGGGCGCCGACTGCCACGCCAAGGGCCATCATCCAGTGTCATCCTCCGTACGGGAGTCAGGTCAGGCGGGACGCCGGTCAAACAACAGTCCCTCCCGGGTTTTCTGAGCCCGGGATGGGCAGCGACTGCCCCGATGACCGTCCTCCCCTGTGCCAACCACTCCACGTACGGCAGCAGGCTCCGAGGCCCTCCGAGCCTCGGACTCGAGGCGAGTCAAAGCTACAGCGAGCTACAGGGCTCGGACACGCCATCCATCGCCACTCCGCCAACCTACACAGGGACAGACGTCTTCTCCACCGCTAGGACTGGGGAAGTGACGCCTCGCAGCTACGCCCATGACCAGCAGTGCCTGGCCATGCCCAACAGTGCCGCCACCCACTCCGGGGCCTCAGCACAAGGAAGGCTACCGGCTCCGAGGCCTCGGATCAGGGGGGAAGGCGCCCACGGCCCCTTCACGTGCACGGGCACCCTTTGTAAACCCTATCCTCCCCTTGCGGCTATAAAAGGGGAGGACGGGGGCCCTTAGCGGGCAAGCTCTCACCAGCACGATATTGGCATTCCTCTCAATCAACCACGAGACTTGGGACCAGCGCCCTCTCTCAACCGCTTGTACACCCCTACCTACAAGCACCTTGGTGCAAGATAATACAAGTCATCCTCCCCCCACTGGACGTAGGGCCTTCTCTTGCCCGAACCAGTATAAATCCTTGTGCCCATCTTGCACACCTTTCGGAGTTGGGAGCACGCACCATAAATTTACTAGTTGGCGCTAGGACCACCGGTTCTAGCACCGACACTGCTCATCTGCTTCCAGTAGGGAACGAAATTCACATCAACGAAAGCGACGTGATTGGAGCGTATGACGTGCTGCAAAGCCATGTATGCTGCGTACTGCAAAGCTACTTGTGGGCACTCCTCGTTGCCATAGAAGGAACTAAATGATCCAGGATCCTGTGCACGAAGCTGTAGAAACACTGCACCCTTGGAACCAGTTCCCTCGGAGTTAGCTGTGACTGAAAAGATTGGTGGTACAAGCTGGAGGCCTCTTGCAACTTCCTCTAGAACCTTGACAAAGTTTAGACGAAGGATGGTGGGAGCTGCCATTCCTGCCATGCACAAATTAATGGTAAATACTGCAACAAGGAATATCACAGCCAATGAACAGTGAACAAGTATATACGAACACACACATGGTCGAAAAGAATAATAGAGTAACACGTTAGCTTAGATTCCAAAAAGAATGTAATACAAAGGACATACTACGCACTACCGGAATCTAGCTCTTTGCTGAGTACCAAGTGGTTTGCCGAGTATTTTTTCAAACACTTGGCAACCAAATAAAAATGGTTGGCAAAATTGTCTTTGCCGAGTGGTTTTTTTACACTCCGTAAAGAAGGTTTTTGCCGAGTGTTTTTTTTACACTCGGCAAAGACAAATTTCAAAGCACATTTTAAAGTAGTAAATTAATTCAAATGAAAATGTTTTTAACTACAAAGTTGTATAACTCAACAAGATGTACAATTTTTTATTTTGGTCATTTCTTCATATAACAAAGTTAAAGTAAATTTATTCACAAATCTTATATATCACTCTTGTAGTTTATGAAACAAGAGAGATATTTGGTTGCCAAACAACCCAAAATAAACTTTGTAAATCTTGAAAAGATATGAAAATTTATAGTTGACAACTTTTTAATTTAAAATCATCTTGTCATGCAAAACTCATCTGAATTTTAAAAATTTAACATTTGAATTTTTTAAGAGACCTCGAATGGAAAAACAACCCAAATAAACTTTGTAGATCTCAAAAAGTTATAAAACTTTGTAGTTGATAACTTTTTAATTTACAATCGTCTTGTCATGCAAAAAAAAAGCATCCGGAGTTTCAAAAATTTAAAATACGAATTTTTTAAAAGACCTCGGATGGAAAAACAACTAAAATAAACTTTGTAGATCTCAAAAAGTTATGAAACTTTGTAGTTGATAACCTTTTAATTTGAATTCATCTCGTCAATGAAAACTACGCTTGAATTTCTCAAATTTGAAGTTCAAATTTTGTAAACAACCTCGGATTGGGAAACAGCCAAAATGAAAGGTCTAGATCCTGAAAAGTTATGAAATTTTATAGTTGATAACTTTTTGATTTGAATTCGTTTAGGGCCTCAAACAAGCAATTTATACTTGGTTTAGTATAATATGTAGGGAACCAAAACGGAATCTAAGCACAAGTGATAGTGTGGTGTAGTGGTAGAGGGGGTACTAGCGAGGGGGAGGTCGTGGATTCGAATCTAGGCACAAGTGATAGTAGCGCGTGAATTTTGCGTGAAAAATGCCACTACTTGTGACTCCGGCTGGCGCCGACCTGTGGGGGGCCAACCCCGATTAAAAAAAATTTACTATTTTTTCGGATTTTTTCGGTTTAAATTTTGCAGAGTGTTTTTCTTTACCTAGTGCATTTTCAGCACTCGGCAAAGCCACTCGGTAAAACGGCTTTGCCGAGCATTTTTTTACAGAGTGGTCTTTACCGAGTGTGGCACTTCAAGAAATCCTTTGCCGAGTGCAATATTGCCAAGCACTCAGCAAAGAACCTAATTCCAGTAGTGACGTACCCATTTCTAATGGTCTACCAATGTCAACTTTTAATTTTTCTTGTTTGTTTTATAACCTAGGGCTCGGATACCACTTTAATTGTCACGCTCTCGAACTGGATTTAGACATGATAGCTGTCGCACGGTTATACAAAGCTAATTTATAGCACTGCAAGGCTAAAGATTAAGTGTAGACACGAAGGGAATCACAACTATTTTTTCCTTTATTGATGTATATTATGAGTATCTTGCAAAAAGAGGTGTACAAAAAGAGGTATGAACCTAATATACAATATACCTGTTTATTTGCTATGGATATATGTGCCAAACTACAATAGAGTAATCCCTAACACTAGTTGTCCCCACTTTCGGATTGGTCTAATCCATTATTTATGTGTTGCACAAGAATTAAAATGCAAGGGTGAGTATGCAAGTCACACTCAGCAAACGAGCTTAGAAAAAATTATAAAATTCATTTGGAAAAACAAATTACAAAAACTAAGTTTAACAGGTGTTATGTATGACCGCAAGCTTCCCAACCCGAGAGTCACAGGGGTGAAATCACACACTTTAATTCTCTATAGAGGGGTATCCTGATATCAACGGCCTCTACTAAACGACCCATTTTGGTGGAGTAGATTTCATATGCCTTCCGAGGAATATATCTCTTGACCTACTAGCACCTGGTGGCTCCTACGGATCCATCACCCAAGCGCCCTATTCAGAACAAGAGCTATCCTCGGTAGAGAACTCAATCAGTCCCATTCCCGAACCGTGACTGATACATATTGTTGCCGTCATGACACCAGCTTTTTAAAAGAAATTTTGGCAGCATAACGGCATAAAATCGAAGTGCAAAAAAATTTTAAGCATCATAACAACATAAATAGCAATATTATAATGCAGGAATTAAGGCATCGAAGGTAAATAAGGAGAATATAAACGCAACCCTACAATTGAAAGTAAGATGCAGGCAGAATATAAATAAAACCCCACAGCTGAGAGTAAAACACACGCGAAATATGAATAAAACCCCACAGCTGAAAATAAAACGCACGTGAAATATAAATACAACCCAAAGGCGGAAAGTAAAACGCACACGAAACATAAGTACCCCCACAGCTGAAAGTAAAAAAACGCACACGAAATATAAATACAACCCCATATAGCTGAAAGTAAAGCTAGCGCATGCGGAATATAAATGCTACACCACAGCTGAAAGTAAAGCATGTGGAATATAAACATATACTCCCTCCATATCATATGTAGAAATCATTTTGGACAATGATACGGTCTCCAAAGTATAACTTTGACTTCATATTTTTGTAAAAATATTCATCATAAAGTGATGTATTTATGCTTTTGTGAAAGTATTTTTTAAGACAAATCTATTCATATGGTTTTTTGTATTTTCAAACTCAATAATTAAAAAGTTATTCATGATTTATGTTTCTAATATTTGATTCAAACCTTGTTCAAAACAACTTGTAAATACGATACGGAGGGAGTAGTACTTAAAATGATATAATGACAGGTAGGGCTATGGTTATAGCTCACTTGCCTGAACACCAGCTAAAGAACTACTATTCCCTAGCACACGATCCCAAGAGCAGCAGGGCTACCCTTCGCAGCGCTAGCTCACTGCTGGCTTCTATTGCTTGCTTGCTGATGGTACGGTACGCAGCAAGGCAACGCTATTTATAGGGCACGATGTGGGTGGGGTTTCGATCGGTACTGCGCCCTCGGGCTTCGACCACCAGAGTATGTATGTACTGCGGGTGTAGAGGCAGGCAGGCAGGAGTACAAACGTGAGCATCAGACCTGCTGAACCACTTTCTAGTACACGTCCAAACATCATATACATGCAGCCAATAAATGGGTCAAGGGAAATATTACAATAGCTGGATAGATGTACGTAGACTATAGGCCTTCTTGGTTGGTATCCAATTTTTATCAAATCAAAACTATGGCATGCTAAATTTATGGTCATCAATTGATTCATTGCCAAAAAATTAGTGTCACTAATTTTTATACCAAAGTTTTGGCAAGTCTCTAGAATGTTCTTAAACTACATATAAAATAGAAATTTGTCCAGCCTTTATTTTGACAACCGACCAAGTGCTATACCAAAATTCTTGCTAAGGTTTTGGCAACCACGATTTGGTATGCCCTAGTTTTGGCTTGCCCTAATTTTGACTGGGCAAATTTTGGATTCTAACCAAGTAAGCCCAGTGGCGGATCCAGGATGGCTTAAGGGGGCTAATCCATGATGATGTGGATTGATAATGGAGATTACATGCTAATTTGGCACTGTTGCTACAGTAATCCAATGGAGAATTGAGGTTCCGGGGGCGCTGCAGCCCCCGTGGATCTGCCAATGAGTAAGCCCTATATTATTTTCCTATACAGGTGTGGTTAAACCAAGAATTAGGAAAATCCTTAATCAACTGGAATAGTTAGCTTGTGATTATTATATATGATTCTTTAATAATTGTTTATTTTGAGGGTATTACACATGAGAATTTTTAGTATGGTTGCCGAGAATTTGGATGGCTCATGTTGCTCGATCCAACGGTCAGGAAGACAGAGGCACCAAGAGGCACCAAATAAAGAGGCACCAAGAGGCACCAGGTGCATACTAAATGGTGGGATCGTAGGCACCACATGCCTAGTAAAATCCGGTGCTTTCAGCACCTAAAATTAGATGTGATGATACTATTTTTGATGTTTTATTTTGTAATTAGGGGTATAACGGTAAATTAATAATAAAACATAATGTTTTGACCACTATATGGATGATTCAATTAGTATACAACAGTTCGTTTCCAAGTCAAAGCTCGCCAAATTGGAAAGTGACGATCTCGTCCGATGCTGCTTCCATGGCGGGGTCGTGGGAAGGGCTGCGGTAGGGCTGTGGCAGCGGAAGCGACGGCAAGGGCTAGGCTGCCCGATGTGCTTCACCATGTAGATCCGGCAAAGGCAGTGGACGAGGAGATCCAGGTCGACGGCGTCTGCGCTCCCGTTGGCGGCAGCGGCGGCCATCCCTGCTGCCCGAGATGATGCGGATGGCGAGGTGCGCGCGTCTGCCGCATTGATCCGTCCAAGGCGGTGGACAAGGAGAGATCCAGGCCTGGAGGCGGCCGCGCACCCATTGGCGGCGGCGACCGTGCTCCCATCAGTAGCGGTGGCCGCGCTTCCATTCGCGAAGGCGGCGGCTGTCCCTGTTGCCGGGAGGGGGCAGGTGTTTCTCCTCCTGTATCGAGGGTGCGGGTGCAGTTGCTTCTCCTTCCGCATCGACGATGATGGCTCCTTCACCTTCATCGAGCTGGACGACGTCGTCGACGGCTCCTTCACCTTCATCGGGCAAGGCTGCGTCGGTGGCGGCGGCTGCGAGGGCAGGGCTGCGGAGACGAGATCCGGAGGCAAGAACCTGGAGCTGCTTCTCACGGCGGGGGGATCGGCTCCGACCACGCCGACCTGGCCGCGGCGGGCCACCGCGGGGCTCACCGTCGCCGAGGTCACCGGCAGCAACACGGTGTCGGTGGCAGAGGACCAGCTGATGCGCGTCCTCGTGCTCGTGCGCAACTTCCTGCCGGGCCACCGCCAGGCCGTCACCGGGGAGTGGGACGTGGCGGGCGTCGCGCACCGGGCGCGCGCGACCTGGCGGGGAAGACGGTGGGCACCGTCGGCGCCGGCCCGGATCGGCCGCCTACTGCTGCAGCGCCTTAGGCCGTTCAACTGCAGGCTGCTCTACCACGACAGGCTCCGGATCGACCCGGCGCTGGAGGCCGAGACCGGCGCCCAGTTCGAGGTGGACCTCGACGCCATGCTGCCCAGGTGCGACGTCGTCGTGCTCAACATGCCGCTCACCGAGAAAACGAGAGGCATGTTCGACAGGGAGAGGATCGCGGGGATGAAGAAAGGCGTCATCGTCGTCAACAACGCCCGTGGCGCCATCATGGACACGCAGGCCGTGGCGGACGCTTGCGCCACCGGCCACATCGCCGGTATGTAGTGTTGTTTCCTGCTCATTTTCAGCTGATTAGCACCGTGTGTGACATGCTCACCAGACTGATACGTCACAAACTCTTGGGTGTCTGATGGTCAGGATACGGCGGCGATGTGTGGCACCCTCAGCCTGCGCCCAAGGACCACCCGTGGCGCTACATGCCCAACAACGCCATGACCCCTCACATCTCTGGAACCACCACTGATGGCCAGGTCAGTAGACAGTAGTACATCGTTTTTAGAGCTTGTTTGGATACACCTGCTAAATTTTAACTGGCTAAATTTAGCTGTCAGGGATCCAAATAATCTAACTAAAATTAATAATTGCATCGTAGAGAAATCTGGAATCTGATGCATGTCAACCATCTCTCCACAACATGCCTAACCACCGATGTCCCTATCCGTCTGGTATTCCATCTCTCTGTGGAGGGGATCAGGGAGGACAACATGGAAGAGAAATCAGGAATCAAGAGGTGCTGACCAGTCGAGGTCTCGATGTAGATCGAGATCGATGGAGCGCAGAGGAGGTGGATCGGGGCCAGACAATGCAGGCATCATCGACGGGTGTGGACGTCATCACCTGCCATCCAAAATCCGTGACAGGCGGGCCTTCTCTTTCTCGGAACAGGCTTGCGGTTGCGGAACGGGCTTGCATCGAGGTCTTCGTATTGCCCCGGCGGCCGGCGACGCTAGTCGACGTTCGCTGCAGCTCTTGCGGCAGCAGTTCGGCGATCGAGGGCGGGCTAGCGCGTCGGGATCTCCGGGCGGCGTCCCCACTTGGCGAGGTGCCGCCGCAGGCGCGGAGGGGTCACCGCCGGCAACCTCCACAAATCAGCGCTTACGGTGCGGCGGGGGTGGGCGAGCGCGAGGTTGGAGCGGCGGCGCGTGCGCTTAGCGCGGAGATGAAGTGCAGGCGCGAGTCGCGCGACTGTTTGTTTTCTGTGCGGGGCAGAGATGAAGAGGACAGCGGAGTCGCGGGGGCCTGATGGATGCGAGTCGCGGGAGGGAACTTGTCGCGTGCTTCTGAATTCTGATAAATAGCGCAGTTATCGTTTGTAAGAACACATTCGAAGGCGTTTTTTAGAAAACGCCTTAAATTGTTGGAGGTAACTGAGGCATTTTAGACAAAAACGCCTCCAATGGTTAGAAGTAATTAAGGCGTTTTTCAGTTTAGCCTTTAAAAATATAGATTTAAAGGCCTTTTGAGATAAATGCCTTTATGCAACAATAAATTAAGGCACTTTAAAAAAAATGCCTTTAACAAAATGCCTCCTATTAAGAGACATGTTGTAGTGAGAACAACAGTCAGGACTCACTCAAGCAAGCAAGAATACATCCACTTACACTAGTCATTGAAAGTTTAAGTTTCTGGATGTATATACAAAAGGTCAAGATTGATGGAAAATTAGTGGAAAACAAATAGGTCACATATTATGCTGTTACAAGCAAGACAGAAGAGCTTTTCAGTAGCAAATTGTGATGCTACTCAGTACCACACATGGAAATGGCAACAGGGACTTGGTAACAATATGCTAGGAAAAACATGGATGCCCATTCAGCCATATCAATTTTCACACTGGAGAAAAACAAAATGCTACAGACTACCAAATTCATTAATAAGAATATATTAGCTTCTCTAAGCTCACTGGAACTGAGCCAAGAACGTATACATTGTAATTGTATGGCCATATCCAGACATTAATAGAACAACAAAAACATCCCAACCTAAGCTCATTCAATTCAAAGAAAGAAACAACATCAACAGCAAGCAACTCAGGCAGATGAGTATCACAACAAGCTTACCATCTCCCAGCTGTGCTTGCTGCTGTTGCTCCATTGCTTGCAGCCTGATTTTCAACTCGTTCAGAGTCAAGCACCTAGCAGATGCCTACAAGGCACAAAAAGCATTGTGATGAATCAAAGGTGTACTATATATACGAAAAGAAACAATACAAATCCATAATATAGAAGAAGCAAGATCATCTTGAATTTAAATATATAAGAGCAAAGGAACTGGAAAAAAATTAAAAATATAGAAGGACTAATGGACTACATTACTGAACAGGGGCCTCACTTGATTACAAGTTCTGTGTGACACGACTACAACTACAACTGCAAATCTTTTTCTAATCTATAGCCAACACAACAATTTTTTTAAGGCCAAAGTGGCAGGTGATCTGCCTTGCCATTTAATCTAACCAGGGGAAAAAGTACAACGCGGTTGTTCCAGCAGCTGCAATCAAACTATAATAACAAAAAAGAACATTTCAAAACTGAATCTCCCTCCCTTCCAATTCAAACATTTAAGCAGACATGAGATTCAATAATTCGCCCTCAATCCAAGCCATAATGACAGTACCATGAAAATCAATCTATTTCCCCTATATTCTAGGCTCAGAGCTCACCCTATGTCGTCAAAACTGAGATTCTACGGTGAAATTAACAATAGATACCACTACCACGCATCATTACCATGAGTGAGCTGAACATATGCGAAATTAACAAAGCAAATTTACTTGTGTTCCTCTGCATTTTTTTTTTTGCCAAAGTTGAATAATTGCGATAAATCAAATGCAAAACAAGTTCACAGAACGGACGGGATGGACACTGAGCATGGTCGACGGAGCGCACGGGGAGAGTAGGAGACCAGCGGGGGCAGGGGCGAAGCTAGGATAAAATGCCGCCGGGGTCAATGCAAAACATATAGTATTTTTTAAGGTAAAGGAATAAACCCAATTTTATCCCTTTTAGTCAAGAGAATTATACCACTTATTATAGCATAAAACATACTAGAATAAACAACTCAAAACAAAGTTCTAGCATAATTGGACTATCCAAAGGAAGAAAAAAAAAATACGTCGCATCAGTCTGAAGCAATTGACAAGTCTGGTTGATAATATGCATTGCTCTCTTTGTTGGCTTCACCACATTGTAATTACGCTCATTGACTACTAGCGATATTAACTTTTAGCTTGTGATAATATGAAACTAAAAATAATATCAATAACCAACAATATAATAGTATAATAATATTATAAATATTGTAAAACCTCATACATTATCAATATAAATATTGATCTCACTACAAAGATTGTTTAGTTGTGTTGAATTGCCATAAGTGGTTGTATCTAAAATTTGAAAACCACAAAAAGAATTCTTGGGATTTAAGCAGCGATATAAGCAATTTAGAATCCTATATATTTCTTAGAAAAAGTTATACTTTTTAATTTCATTCTACATAATTAACTTACGTTTATTTTAGTTCTAGCATCCTGGTCATTTAAAACACACTCTAAAAAATAGAAAAAAGAGACAAAAGGGCGACAAACAGCTCATGCTGGCTTGATCTCTCGCTAGAACCATTATCTAGAAGTCTAGAATAAAAAAGACAATAAAATATGACGTAATGCTGTGTGGTCTTTGCTCTCCATTGTACACAAAAGGCTAAGGCCGTGACTACTGGGCTTTCCGCCTGCCACGTTGCAGGCCTCAGCACGTTGGGCTGCGCTGGACGTGTCTACCATCTTCGTCGGCGGCAACCGGCACCGCAGTCTACCGGGGTCTAAAAAATTTTCTGCCGGGGTCTGTGCTGGCCAGAATTTGCAGAGTACAGAGGCTATCGGCAAGTCGTCGGGTCGGCTGACCCCGCCACTACATCGTAGCTTCGCCGCTGAGCGGGGGCCAAGTCCGCCTCCTCAGCGGCTGCGAAGACGGCGCGGGCGGGGCGCCAACACGGCAGCTGCAACGACGGCGCGGGCTGGGGCACGGCACGGGGTCCCCGCCCGCGCTAGGCGAGCAAGAAAATGCTGTCGACGGTGGGGATGCAGGCGAGCGCTGTCGACGGAGGAAAAGGGGCGACCGAGGGGCCAAGGCCATCTCCTCTGCGCGAGCGGGAGGGGAGGAGGGGACGACGGAGGATCGACGTGGTCGGTCGCGGCGCCGCGTGAGGGCGAGTGCGAGGCGTTGGCGCTGCCGACGAGGGCGATGGCCAGGCACTAAGGACGGCTTCCAGCGAGGACAATGGAAGGCCGGTGACGGCAGCGCCGCCGTGCGAGGGTGAGGGCGAGGTGGCGGCGGCTAGGGCCAGGGCAAGGAATCCCTCGGCTTTTCTTTTTCTACAACTGGCGTCGGGTCTCGGTTGGGTTGCGACCGTGCGAGGGATGAGAGGGGAAGGGAGCAGTAATTACCGTACTAATAACCTTAAGCGGAAAAACTGAATTAGTTGCCTGGGCACCGAGAGGCACCAACAAGCACCCCCAACCACCGTAAAAGGTCTCATTACACATATAAGGAAAAAACCGTAACCCAAGTATCTGATCTGGTTGGCGAATACACTATGTGCAAGATGATCTTTCCCTTTTTCGTTTTCAAGTACTGGATACGTTTGATACAAAAGAAAAAGATGAATGGACGAGGACAGCTCGATACCCTAACGCAAATTATGAATGTCTCTTTGAATCTGTTTGCGTTGCTACCATGGCCTGTGCCAAAGAGAAAAAGCTTGAAGCAATCGGTACGGTATCTGATATTGTCTTTGACTCACCCATATTTTGTACAATTTTTTTTTTTTCATGGATGCACAGTTAGATTTTTCTAATTCACCTAGTGAGGTGAGCTTCTCCTGGTATTTTTAATATTTAAAATTTAGTATAAACTTTTTCTACTAAACGTCTCCTAGTGAGGATTTTCATGCTCTTGACTAGTGGTAGTGTTTTATTACTACTTAAAAATACTAGGAAAATCCCACCATTTTGGTAGTGATGGATCAGGCGTAGATTCACAGAAGTTCCAAATCAACCAACCAAAATACATATTCTGGTTATTTAAGTTCGGTTTTCCTTTTGCTCTTCATTGTTTGTAGGATTTATTATTTTTCAGAGAGCAAGAATTTATTATCTCACTCTATGGTGTACGTATGTACTCCACTGTATCAAAAAAAAAATCTGATCTTCTCCTAGCTAGCTAGTTTGGGTGTGCTTTGTGCAACTTCCGTTCCAGGTCGATAAAGCATGAATGCTCTAGGACAAAGTTGGATTCCGTGATAAGTTTGAGACGAAGAAAAGAGATGAACTGGTTCGATCATCCCAAACCCAAAGCATGATCGAATCTCATGCGCTGCTACCATATTCGTGCAGGCAAAGGTCGAGGAAGAAAGCTCCAGCTGAACTGAACAAATTAAAGCAAGCAAGCAGGCCCGCTCATCTCACCCAGCCCGAGATGCCATATCTCCGACGTGGCGAGCAGGCACTGGTCCCTCGTATCCGGAGTTCGGATTCTTGGGGGCCCCAGTGTCCGACGTGGCCCGCCAGAGTCCACCGGAATCGGGGACGAAATAATTGTTGCCGGCCGGCGCACGTACGTCTAGGTGGACCCGCTCCGGCGGCGTGTGCGTAGGGCCGGACGGGACCAAGGCCGCCGCCGGAGACCGAGACCGGCCGGCGCGTAATCCAAACCCCGGCAGGCTTGTTGCGGCTCGTCCTCTTGTGCCGCTGTTGAGGCTGAAAGCGAGCTCCTCACTTCTCGATCGGGTGTTCGGCTGAGACGACGGCGTTTTCTTTCTTCCGGAAAGAGCTGCTGACGCCGCCGCCCACGCCCACGTGTCGCTGTTCGAAGTGTTCGTGCAGCTGCAGAAACAAACGCCGAGGAAATCTGATCTGACACTGCAGGAACACGCTGCGTAGCCTTTGGTTTGCGTCGAGACAATGGAGGTGTCGCCGTCGAGACGGAGGCCTGCCTGCTCGTCTCGTCCAAGAGCAGAGCAGGGAGACCGGACCACAGCAAGCAGTGGAGAAATATAGAAATGAACCCAACAAGCAACTGACGACGACGACGATCAGGACGTACGCACGTAAGACAATATTCCAAGCCCTAACTTTCAAGCGATTAATTTTTTGGTTCCCGCTCACTCGTTGATCCAATAAACACCAGCCATGCAAAAACCGCAGTATCCAATCCAATCAGATCTTTTTCTTCTTCTTCTTCTTCTTCTTCTTCTTCTTCTTCTTCTTCTTCACAAATCCATGACTGAAATTGGTACCAAAAACCGAAATTCGAATACTATGAAAAATAGAGGCCAGAAAGCTCGAGAGCCGCGGCAAGTGGTGAACAACTGGAATCTCTATCTATCTATATATACGAGAACGAGAGGGATGGGCAGAAGACTGGTTCGTCAGAAGAATGCTTCGGCAGAAGACGGCCGCTGCATCCGCCACTGCTCCTTGTACGGAACCCACCGCAAGCAACATCAGCTTATCGTCGTCACGCGTGTCCGCCACTGCTGCTTCCACCACCATGGACGACACCATCAGCCAGCAGTGGTATGTATGCATCTCATGATAGGGATAGCTTTTCTTCGTTCTTCAATTATTCAGTTCAGAGGTGAACGTACGCGTGACTGTGATGATGCTCATCTTGCCATCGTGTGTGTGTGTGTTTGTGTTGGCTACGTACAGCAGCAAGGTGATACCATCCCCGGAGATGGAGAGCCCTGCCGATCTCATCATCCGCATCAGCGACTCCATCTTTCCTCTCCACAAGGTAGGGTAGTCATGGTGAAACATTGCAATTCTTCCCTGATCCATGTCGATCATGGTGGAGAAGCATAATCTCTGTGAATTTATGATTCATCTCAACAAAAAGGAAAAAAAACCAAAAGAAAATAGCATCAAGTGATTGATCAACACTGCAAGAACATGTCTGCGTTGTACGTAATTTGAAAAAAAAATCATGAATGGACTGACGTGAAAGGATTTTAATTTGCTCTGTCGTGCGTACACGAAGGCGGTGATGGTGCCCCAGTGCGGCTACATCCGCCGGGCCATCGCGGCGGCCAGCAGCAAGGGCGATGACGACGATGGCGACCCCAGGGCCACCGTCGTCGAGTGGACCTCTCATCACTCCCGGGCGGTGCCGATGCGTTCGAGAAAGACGCGCGCTACTGCTACGGCGCCAACTTCGAGATCACGCCACAAAACGCGGCGGCGCTGCGGTGCGCCGCGGCGTTCCTCGACATGCGCCACCCATCGGCAGACCTAGCCCGCCGCGTGGATGAGTTCCTCGCGCGGTCTGCGCCCGACACTCCCGGGCGCCGTCGCCGTGCTCCGCTCCTGTGAGGCGCCCGACGACCACCACCTCCGGGCGCCTGCCGAGGAGCTCGGCTTGCCGCGCTGAGCCGCGGACGCCGTGGCGCTCGGCGTCTGCCGCGAGCGCTGTTCCCGACCAGCTCGTCTCCCCGGGTGGTGGAAGGTGGAGCTGGCGGTATGGATGAAAACGGATCGGATACGGACGGATATCACCGATATCACATTTGTTTTTCATATTTTTGTCCGGATTCGGATTCGAATACGGATAGTGTCATCCATGTCGGATAGGATACAATTGGATATCGACATCATAAATATGCGATTTGAGTATTCGGATACGGATACGGTACGGATATTGAATATCCGGATCCGGATACGGACAGATCTAAACCCCTCTAAACGAATTCGGTCGAACGGACGGTCGAATAAATATCCGTACTATTTTCATCCATAGCTGGCGGCGCTGTCACCGCGCGCTTTCGGGAAGGTGGTCACGGCGCTGCGGTGCCGCCGCCGGAGCCGGCCGTGCTCGCCGACGCGGCGGGGGGAGCTACGCGGAGCTTGTGCTCGCTGAGGTCCTCGCGGGGCCGCGTGACAGCGAGGAGCAGCGCGCGCTGCTCGAGTCCATCCTCGACGTGCTCCCGTCGCACGCCGACGCGCCGGGCATCCCGGCGGTGTTCCTCTGCCGGCTCCTCCATGCCGCCGTCACCACCGAGGCGTCCGCCAAGGCGTGCCGCGACCTGGAGCTCCGCGTCGCGGCGGTGCTCGACCAGGCCACCGCCGAGGACCTGCTCGGCGTCGCGCTGGACGCGGCCGGGGAGCGCGTCCGAAACACCGACACCGTGCGCCGTGTGGTCACCGCGTTCGTCGAGCGGCACGCGGCGGCGGCACCGGAGAGCGAGCGGCGGAGGAGCAGGAGGGCGTCCATGTCCGGCGCGACGGACAAGACGGAGCTCGGTGCTGGGACGACCGCCGGCGGCGCGCTGGAGAAGGTCGCGAGGATGGTGGACGAGGTGGCCGCAGAGATCGCTACGGAGGAGGCGCTGCCCATCTCCAAGTTCATCGGCGTCACCGGCGCCGTGCCCAAGGATGCCCGCCCGTCGCACGACTGCCTGTACCGCGCTGTCGACATCTATCTCAAGACGCACCCGGCGCTGGACAAGATCCAGCGGGAGGTGTGCAGCGTCATGGACCCGCTCAAGCTCTTGTACTAGGCGGGCCCTCCCCTACCACTGATATTTTTCTCACTTGTTTTGAACAAGTGCAGTCAATGAATGGGATTTGAACCTGCAATGTCTTGTCTCACGTGACTCATCCCCTACCACCTGCAGTACACAATGACTTATGCCTTCTTACATAATGTTGTCTATCTATGCTAATAAGTTCGAATCTTGTAATCAATATTTAGATCTATAAGTAATCTCAAATGAGAAAACGTTCAACTATAAAGTTATAGATCTCATCGAGCACTACAACTTTGATATACAACATTTCTCCATCCAAGGTCATTTGAAAAATTTAAAATTTTAAAATTCAAAATCTAAGAATTAATTTCTATATTTGGAACACTAAATAATCTCAAATAAAAATGTTAACAACTACAAAGTTTTAGATCTTATCGAGCTCTACAATTTTGATATAAAATTTGTTCTTATCTGACTTTATTTAAAAAAAGATATAAATTTATTTGTGCTGTAGCCGCCCTTAAAAATCGATTTTTAGGATGGTGGACTTAACAAAACCGCCTCTAGAAATCACTCATTTTCAAAGACGGTGGACTAAAGCGAACCGTCCTTAAAAATCATATTTTCAAGGGCGGTTTTTTAAGAGAACCGCCTCTAAAAATAGAAACATTTCTAGGGCGGTTTTCTTAATGGAACCACCTCTAAAAATTAATTTTTAGCAACGGTGTATAGCTACAATGCCTTCCGTGAAGATAGGCGATGCACTAAGAAAACTGCCTCCGTTAGAAAAGAGAGGTGTCTCCAAAAATTATTTTTGTATTAGTGGAAACAAATATTTTAGCTATTTGGTTATTTAAGTTTGGTTTTCCCCTTCTAGTTTTCAAAACCATATCTAGTATGGATTCTAGTTTCCAAAATCATATGTTTATACATGTTTATTTGGTATGGATATAGGTGCCAATCTACAATAGAGTTGTGGTAGAACCGCCTGAATTAAAAAACTCCCAAGAGTACTTATCTTCCATTAGACACTAACTATTCTAGTGAAAATGATAATTCAAACTGGTTCCGTCGAGCACACTCACGGGAGAACTCGAAAATCTATTATTTCATCCAAGATACATAATGACTGTGTAACTTACATCACTTATTCCATTTCATAAAACATAAAGTCTCAAAAATTTATTCATTACAGTACTAGAGTTTCAGAGTGCGGAAATAAATAGCGGAAATTAATTAAACACTAACGAAAACGATACAAGGATCCATCTGTGCCCACTAAAAGAATCCTCCACACAAGAGCTACTCCTCAAGCTGAACCTGCAATAGGGGTAAAATAAACCCTGAGTACACGATGTACTTACAAGAATTACCCGACTAGCGGGAATAATTTTCCAACTCTCAATGATATGCTGGGGATATTTGGTTTGCTATTTTTATTTATTTCTTTGCAGGAAGCATTACTAAGAGTTCATCCTCATTTTCAGATTATTAGCAGTCAACTTAAGTTCACTAGCTAACCATTCTAGTAAGCACATGTTCTACTTTCAAACAAGTGATAAGCAATCAGAACCATTTTATATCTTCCTTATTCCGGTTCTTACTATGGTGCTAGACCATAGTCAAGTCGTACCACCTGAACCAACAGCGATTCGCGAATCAATATGCCTAGTTGGGTGCCCCGAAAATACACGCCCACTGGTACCCTAGGCACAAGTAAGACCAAGCCATCCCATTCCTGCCGAGGGGTCCAGGTCCCCATCCAAGCTTGGACTTCAAGCCCCCACTACCTGAGTTATGGACTCGGTAGGGTGCAAAGACCTCCACAATCTCTGCCTCCAATCAACCGGTCCAGATAGAGCTGGAACCGATGACAAGAGAGAAACAAGCCTTCCCGCTCCTATAAGCAAGTATGTGCTCGGGACAACGGACGGCCACCAATACCGTACCCAACCATGTCCCTGTTCGGTCACCATTTATTTACTATTATTTTATCATGAGAGTAATAATATTCCTCTGTTGTGAGTAACAGCAGGTTACTCACGCTACCGATAACCTAAGTATAGCAGCTACTCAATCCTACACTAGTAAGACTCAAAGGGTAAATATATATATGCATGTGGGTTTTACAGAATTTCTATAATGTAAATGCACAACATATATTTATATGTTGATTATAAAAAATAAGGGTTATACATGTTTGATAGATTTTTGTCAACTTAAAATCCGTCGTGTGCATGCATATGGTTTTCTTTGTGTGTGTGCCGTTGCTTAAAATAAATACATGAAAAATATACATACATGTATACATATTCATGCACATGCACTCAAGAGAAGCTAATAATAATCGTGTGGGTCTGTACGTGATGCAGCCCCATTCACGTATGTATGTGTTCATGACATGCTAAATAAGAAGCCTGCAAGCTTCTTCACGTAATAAGCTAAAGGGAAAGAAGCTAGTATATTTCTTCGTGAAAGGCTCAACAGTTCCATGCATGTACCATGCATGTACGTATGTCGACATGTAAATAGAAGAAGCGTGCACGTGTATATACGCGGTTTGGACTGGCTGTAGACCAGTACGTACGCCGGTATGTGTCATGTATTTTGGGTCCAAAAGTTTCTGGAGCCTGGCGAGATATACGCGCGGCCATCAGGCTAACTACATGATTGAAAAGGGTGTTTATCTCTTCGTCATCCAGGCCCATGTGTCAGGGGATGAGATACATATGTGAGCTTACCCAAAGCTCGGAGTCCCTCTACGGTTTGGATAACTATGTACGTAATTTAGCTTGCCTCCTCCTACCCTATCAGCTGCAAGCACCAGACCTCACGTCCAGACTAATAATACGCATCTGATTAACAACCAGCAATTTCCATCTACGGAGAGAGCTAATTAGCAATCGGTCAATTGCATCTACGTGAGAGAGAGAGAGGAGCACAGCTAGCTTGCGCCCGTCGAGACGTACACGTACGACGTCCAGCCGGCCGCCTCATCGTCGGTTCGTCTTCTTCCAGGAAGCCACGAGGAGGCTGCTTGGCTGCTTCACATCTCTTTTCTGGAGCTAGCTAGTTGGTCGAAAGCAAGAAGAAGAGCATATGGGCTTCCGCGATGTCTTCCGCTGGTAAGAGATTAATCTAATAATTATTTTGTTCTATCAATCTTGCATGCATGCATCTTGGCCAGAGTTACGGGATCGATCGAGAAGAAAGCTACGCGGCAGCCAGATGATCACAACGGCGCCGGACTGCGAGAACCAATCGCGTCGAAGGGAGATGGAGCACCACCGACGAGCTTCGGCGGTGAGTCCGCGACTTGGAAGTAGAGGCCGTGCTGTTCGAACCCGGCCACTAGGACAAGGTCCTAGAGATGCAAATACCGTCCAAGGAGCACACAAGCCAATATGTACGTGTGTGTGCATGCACGTTCATGCATATACACATACATCTACTACAAGCCAAGAAAAGTCGAAGATACGTGTGTATACAAGCATGTTCAGGCTATACGTGGATATGCTTCCATGTACAAGCAAGGGAGTCATGCTGGCCGCCGTCGGAGACACGGTGCCGTACTCTTCATCTACTACGCCGATCAAGTTTAACACCACGATTGAGTCTCCATCTATTACGCCCGATCAGTCCCGACGATCAAGTCTTCTTCATCTACTACCACGACAACCCTACACAATCAAGTTCCACGGCGTACCAAGACGATGTTGCCGAGGAAGTCCAAATCAATCTAATCTACACTAACCATGCAAGTGCGACTGCAAGACACCACTTGCCGTTAGATACCGACGAGGCGAATGATATGGGCAGGCATGGCACCTTCCAGCCATGTTGAACCGGCTCATGAATACCGACGAGGCCATGATCATGCTGACGCTACTTACATCTACACCAACACCATGCATGGAGACGTGAAGTGAAGATTGAAGACGATGACCACAGCAGCAGAATCGGAGGTATTCCGTGAGCTGATTCACGAGGGTAAATAACTGGAAGCTTTCCGAGGCCTCAGGAACCATAAAGACCACATCGCTCGAGTTAGATCGCCGCAGCAGGCCATGGAGCGCGCATCTTTAAGAACTTGTATTTGTTAATTTTTATGATTAATAAAATACTTATTCGTGTTCTTTATTTTGTATACTTTAGTACACTAGCACGTCCGCATATTTTTCCCACACGAGACGCTGCGCTCCTGGCGGTGTTCCGGGTGTCCAAACAATGCACCGGGGCTTACCTTGGGCAGGCAGGGTGTCAGTGCGATTAGTCAGTGATAGCTCCGGAATCTCCTCTTGTACGAAGACCTCCTCCTCATACTCCTTGACAGTCACCTCGTACTCCTGATCGCCGGTGGTCACGATCTCCGCCAACTCATTCTCTATATGCATGAATGATGATGATGCAATGAATAGAGGAAACAACAACTATTAAAATAAAACACATATAAACTAAGCTAACAGCTAGCTCTAATGACTAACATGATTAGTTAAGTAACATCTTCATCAAGCAAGTGTTAAACTCAACCTACAAGTGCTTAATTTATAAACCAATATTATACGTTTATTCATTTCATGCCTAGTGGATATTTATCTACCCTAGTAAACAGTCTATTCTGGAGCTACAAAAATTACAGAGAGCATATAATAATACAATTAATGAAACTTCTATAAAATGTTCAGATCAAAAGCATTCACCGATTTACCACAAAAATTCTTACAAGTTTATATCTTATCAATATTAAGCATTTCAATTTAATTAGAGAACTCCAAAAGCTATTATACAACTATGGAAACAAGGTATACTAGCAGATAGAGCATGATTTTAAATAAATTTAGGAGGAAGAAATAATGGGACCGGGCTCGGATGAAAGAGATTGATTTTGTACGGTGGCCGCTAATTAATCACCTAAAGGGTGATTAAAGATGCGATTATTGGCTTTTTGGCTTGCTGTTCACACTTGGACTTCACGTGATGGACTTGACTTAAGTGGTTCTTTATCCCTCAAGATGATAAGTGGGAGGTACTGATTCATTTATGCAAGCCATGAGATTGATGGAGGAGACTCCAGTTCAACAAGGAGAGGGAGACTTGCCCGGTCTTTAATCCAAGGAAGTAATGGAGAAGACCGCGGATTAAAAATATAATGGAGAAGCAGAATGAAGGAATTCTTACAGACTAGCTACCTCGGTCGATTACAGCTCGGGGAGAAATCGACAGACGCAGCTTTCTCGGGCAAGAACAGAAGAACTTGATTTGAGAGGAAGAAGTAAGTGAGCAACGGAGTGGGACAGCTTGGCAGCTCAGAGTGATAGGAAGGCTGATCGGTGTATCGTTTTAAAGGAAAGAGACACGGGGATGGAGGTGGAACTCTCACCGGCGTGCGCGACACACTATGATAGAGCAGCACGACGTACGCTAATAATTTTGTGGAGCGATGTGGCGTGCCTAGGAGGTGAAGTGAATTGAAGGCACGGACAGCGACGCGTTGCGAGGTTGGAGGCACTGGTGGTCTTATTATCAGATGCTAATCCACTTTTGGAAAAAGAAAGTATCTGGACTAATTAATATTTAAACTTGCATACACGTGACTAGCTGAGTAGTGTGTGTCTTGGGCTTATAACGTATATATAGGTAGTGCTGGTTGGATTTTTCATCATGCACATGGCTGTGGGCTGTACTGCTGGTGTATATATGTAGTATGTGCTGTTGCGAGTAGTGAGCGAACGGCGTGCTCAGCGGGCTGAGTCTGAGTGTGGTAAATGCGTAGCGTGTGTGATGCTGCTACCAGTCGGTCGTCTGCTGCCTAATTCGCCATGCATGACACAGTGAAGTAATATAATGGCACCGTGGAGAACTGGCAGGAGCTGCGCTGCGATGAGGTGTACTACATGCGTGCGACGCGGGGTTGCTCTGCGAGTGTGCTATGAGCACGATCAGGGAGTTAAGAAGAAGATGAATAATAGCGAGAGCTGGAATATTTGTACAAGGGATAAATTAGAGCTCGATTGAGAATTAGTGCAACAAAATTTAATTTCTCATTTTGCCACGTGCAATAATACATAAACATGATGCTCATGACATGGTTTAATGTTTTGATTATGGCGTAACACCGAGGGTGTTACAGGAGTAATCCCTACAACTAGTCGTCCCCACTTCCCGATTGGTCTAGTCCATTATTCATGTGCTGCACAAGAATTAAAACGCAAAGGTGAGTATGCAAATCATACTCAGCAAATGAGCTTAGAAAAAAAATTATAAACTTCGTATGGAAAAAGAGATTACAAAAACTAAGTTTAACTGGTGTTATGTATAAATTTACGAAAAAGCTTCCCGGTCCCGGGTACCAATAAATTTATAGGACTACGTACATTAGCGCTTTGATCTCGGTATGGCCAACGAATATATAGTTATGCCGTTCGGGCTAACCAACGCACCCGCTGCATTTATGGATTTAATGAACAGAGTGTTCAGACCATACCTAGACCAATTTGCGGTGGTATTTATAGATGACATCTTAATTTATTCACTGAACAAGGAAGAACATGCAAGCTATCTAAGGATAGTCCTTCAAACATTAAGGGAGCATAAGTTGTATGCCAAGCTCAGGAAGTGTAACTTTTGGGTAGACTAAGTATCTTTCTTAGGACATGTCATTTCTGGTCAAGGAATATCCATCAATCCAAAAAAGGTGCATATAGTAAATTGGAAGAGACCAATCACTGTTACAGAGATTAGAAGCTTCATTGGGGTTGCAGGATATTCACGAGGTTTATATAAGGATTTGCTCGGTTGGCTTCACCCTTAACCCAACTGACACGAAAAAGAGTTAAATTTGTCTGGACACAAAAATGTGAAAAAATTTCAAGAATTAAAGTGTAGATTAGTAACTGCTCCAGTACTAGCCGTACCTGTTAATGGAATAGGATATTCTATGTTCTGTGATGCCTCCAAAATTGGCCTAGGTTGTGTCCTTATGCAAAATGAAAAAGTCATTGCATATATGCCTCCCGTCAACTCAAGTAGCATGAGCATAATTATCCGACATATGATTTAGAACTAGCTGCCATTGTTTTTGCCTTGAAAATTTGGAGACATTATCTATACGGGGAACATTGTAAATTTTTTACTGATCATAAAAGCTTAAAATACATTTTTACCTAGAAGGACTTAAATATGAGACAAAGAAGATGGTTGGAACTACTAAATGATTATGATGTAAATATCAACAACCACCCCGGCAAAGCTAATGTAGTAGCCGACGCGCTTAGTAGAAAAGCTGTTTGTAATATAGCATCATTACTTACATGTCTGTAACACCCTAAAATTTGTATTTCTTTTAATAGAGTTAATTTGATTTAATTATGTATTTTTGTGCTCATGAAACATAGGGAAATAAATTTTTTGTTAAATTAAAATTTATCATAAGGGTGTAGCAACATTTATGATGCATACATGCTGCTGCATAATTGTTTTTTTTTGTTTTGTGTGGGCTTTGACTCAAAATTGAAAAGGATTTAAAATTACCTTTTCAAAATAGTTTTGGAAATTCTAAAAACGGAAGAAAATCTCTCCTTCCTCGCCTTTGTCCCGAAGGCCCAGCCAGCCCGGCCTTCTCTCCCTCTCTTCTTTCACTGTCGCAGGCCCAGCTCCGCCCTGACCCACTGCGGCCCACCTCCTTTCCCCTACTCTCGCATGGGCCTGCAACCAGCTTCCCGCGGCCCATCTCGCTGCCGCACCGGCACAAGTGAGCAGGCCACTCCCTCCTCTCTCTGTTCCGCTGACCGGTGGGCCCTGCTTGGCAGCGCCTTCCCTTCCTCTCGTCGTCACCGAGCTGGACTCGGCCGGGAAAGAATCCCGCCGCCGCACGCCCTGCGCTCGACGTAAACCGCACGCCACGGCCCCCTTAAGTAGCAGAGAGCCGTGCCACTTCCCTACCCTGCCCTAGACGCAGCCGCTGCCTTCGCTAGAGCCGCAGCCACCCAAACCCTAGCCCGAACTCGTCGAGTTCGCATTCGCCGCCGTTCCGAGAGTCGCCGAGCCGCCACCGCCATTTTGCAGCCTCTCCGCTGTAGTAGGAGCTCGATCGAGCTTCCCGTGGTCACCGCGACGCCAATGAGCCCCTTCTTCTTCTCTCTCTATCTCCGGAGTCGTCGCTAATCACCGTCGTGCCTTGCAGGAAGCAGCGGCCTGCCTCTCCGAGCTGTGCGCCGTATTCGAGTCGTCTCTGACCAAGAAAAGCCTCTAGGTGAGTTCTCTGCGGCCCCCTATTTCTCCCAGTCCAAATCCCACTCGAAACCGTGGCCGAAATCACCTTTCCTGCGAGAATCCGAGAGCCGGCCCAAGCTGCTCTCACCGGCGACACTGTTCCTCGCGGCTGCCCCCTTCTGTCTTCCTCCCCCATCTAATCCGATCCATCCAATTCGAATCCAACGGCCAGGAATCCAGGATACCCCTTAGGCCGTCATTTTTGCAAAAGAACCCCTCCACTCTTTAAATATAGAACCAGCCGTCACTCTCCAAATTCAGAAAATGATTTTAATTATTCAAAAATCGAGTTCCAAGTATTTATAGTTTTTGCCACTACCTTCTTTAAGCCATAAAATCTATGTTTTAACTCCGATTTGATCCGATTCAGGTTGCGTTAGGTTCGTAGCGAGATTCTCTACAAGATTAGTAACTTCTCCTTTTTAGATCCAAATTTCATGATTCAAGTGTCTGTATGATCCTAGAGACGTGTAGATCCATTTTATAAACTTTCTGTCTTGATTTTATGTTATTGGTGTACTGTTCTAATTGTAACCTTGCGTGGTGATCGAGAAGCGGATCTTTGGAGAAAAGAATTTGAAGGAGAATCTGAGTTGAGCTGGAAGACTGGATCTGAGTTTAAAGCAAGTATAGTATGGGTTTTTCTTGCACCTATTCACCTTTAATTCATGTTATCATATGCATGTGTCTCCTTGTTACCCGTAAGGATTACCTAGATGTTGTTACCTTGTGCCTTGTTACCTGTGGGATGTTTGCATATGGGTAGTCTTCTGCTAGCGCTGAATTTAATGAAACATGACCTGAACACTGATTAATGGATATATATGCAATGATGATAAAAGATGATTTCTAGCAACTTGGTTATAGTGTGAGAGAGCTCATGGTTTTTGTACTTGATGCTCTTGGCCCTCCATAAAGACTTATCTGTTGGCAAAAGCTGGGACTTACAGTACAACCATAAGGGCTATATGGCTTTGGCTTTAGTTCAGTATGAGGACTTTTTTTAGCTTGTTAGAGGTTACCTTTATGACGCAAATGGGGTGTGTTGCGGGTTGGGTATGGGACGGCCTCTGTCCTTATTAAGAGAGTAGCCATGAAGGAATATGCCTTTTGGAAGGGATTTCCTATACTTGCAGGGCACAGAAACCTAGCGTCCCTAACTTATTAGACGAACCTTTGAAAGACTTTATAGTAAACCCTGCCGACCTTCCTCGGAAGAGGGTCAAGAGACTTGCAACCTCGGGCAAAAGGGCAAATCATGTCTTGCGGTGAAAATGTGCAACCTCTGCAGAGTGTAAAACTATTATAACAGGCATGCTCGCGGTTACAAGCGGCCCAAAAAACTCACAGAATAGAGGATAATGTGAATGATATTATTGATGGACAATGTGGATGGTGACTCTAATGGTTACGATGAGACAAAATGTTGCTTTATGATACGATGTGGGTTATAACTGGAATAAACATATTTGCTCTTGCTTAATAAAATATTGACTACTTAAAAAGTTAAAATGCTTACCGTTGTAAACCAGTGTCTTAGCCTTTTGAGCCTCATACCCTCATGCTATATTCGCTGAGTACGATATGTACTTATACTTGTCTTTACTTTTTACTTGGAAAAAAAATCCCGGATGGGTACCAGATTGCTAGAGTCTAGAGGTTGTGATCAACCAGTCGGCTGTCCCTGTGGTGTAGAGTCTTCACCTGAAGATCGGAGTATCTTACCGCTGTCTGCTAGCTAAGGTTATCTTCTTTACTAATAGACTATTATAACTAAGCATTGTCTTTTGG
Source organism: Chrysopogon serrulatus (assembly GCA_015844335.1). Taxonomy (NCBI): domain Eukaryota; kingdom Viridiplantae; phylum Streptophyta; class Magnoliopsida; order Poales; family Poaceae; genus Chrysopogon; species Chrysopogon serrulatus. The sequence goes on along the minus strand of JADLZL010001600.1, from coordinate 46,435 downwards.
TATTACCTATATTTTATAGCTATATATGAGATTTGACTTTCTGAGCTCACATGTAGTATGTATCTGGTTTTATACTTATAACTGGGTGCTACAATATCAGAAAGAGATCCTCAGGAACATGGAAAGATTAGGCCTGGAAATATCTGTACAAAATCCACTAGCACGTATGATAGCACTACATGCTCAACCTGAACTATATGATCTGATCAAAATAAAACAAGCGGATGATCCTTTCCTTTCAAAATTAAAGGAGGACGTGGCTCATGGTACGTCATCAGATTTTTAGAAAAGAGAAGATGGCTCTGCTCGGTTTAGAACTTGCATTTGCATTCCAAATGATCCTAACCTAAAGGAAAAGATATTGGACGAAGCACACAAGTTCCCATACACCATTCATCCTAGGAGCACGAAGACGTATCACGATCTAAAGAGTGCCTTCTGGTGGACAAACATGAAAAGAGAGATCGCAAAATATGTTATAGAATGTCCAACAGTAAACATCTTCGTGCTTGTACAATAGTAAACATCACACACTCGGCTTTATTGCGTAGGGGAGAGTGACAGTTTTAACAAAATTAGCACCTCTTACTACTACTAGGTGCTAACCATGGGTGCTACTAGCTCGTACAAGCTCAAAAGCCTACTACTGTACAAACTAGTACTACTCCTACTATTAGCATATCACAGCCATACAGGTACTATTGCACCTCTGTCCCAAAATAAGCACTCTATCTTGTACTTCGAGGAGTCAACTAATCTAAAGTTTGACTAGATTTACAGAAAAATACATATCAACATTTATATCTCTAAATAGATTTATTATAAAAATATATGATGTGATTAATCTAATGATGTGTATTTTATATCGTAAGCATTATTATTCTTGTGTATATATTTAGTTAAACCTAAAATTGTTTCACTCTTCAAAATACGTTATCAGCATTTATTTCGGGTATTAATATGACATCTATAGCTACAGTAAGCTAGACCTAGTGCTAGTGTGGCTGTTCTCCTTTGTCTCCAGTCCAATCTCAACACCGAGCTAGATGAAGGTTCATGTTTTCAGTCAGCAGTCCATTGATCTGGTCCCCACATTCCTTCACCCTCGCTTCTAAATTCTTTACCTCTAGCTTCAGCTTTTTAGTTTTGCCTCTCTCCTCCTCCAACAACCCCTTCAAATCATGTTCCACCTCGAAAATGTGCCTAGCGTGTTCTTGCCTCAGGTCCTGGATCTTTCTCTTCCTCCGGGTCTCATGGTAAAGCTGGAGTTGAGCCATGGCCTGCTGATGTTCCTGCTCTCGCTTTGCTTCCCTACTCATCTGCTTCCAGTAGGGAACAAAATTCACATCAACGAAAGCGACGTGATTGGAGCGTATGACGTGCTGCAAAGTCATGTACGCTGCGTACTGCAAAGCTACTCGTGGGCACTCCGCGTTGCCATAGAAGGAACTAAATGATCCAGGATCCTGTGCACGAAGCTGTAGATACACTGCACCCTTCGAACCAGTTTCCTCAGAGTTAGCTGTGACTGAAAAGATTGGTGGTAGCTGGAGGCCTCTTGCAACTTCCTCTAGAACCTTGACAAAATTTAGACGAAGGATGGTGGGAGCTGCCATTCCTGCCATGCACAAATTAATGGTAAATACTGCAACAAGGAATATCACAGACAATGAACAGTGAACAAGTAACATGGTCGAAAAGAATAATAGAGTAACACGTTAGCTTAGATTCCAAAAAGAATGTAGTACAAAGGACATACTATGCACTACCGCAATCCAGCTCTTTGCCGAGTGCAAAGTGGTTTTGCCGAGTGTTTTTTATCGGACACTCGGCAACCAAATAAAAATGGTTCTGCAAAGCCGTCTTTGCCGAGTGTTTTTTTAACACTCTGCAAAGAAGGTCTTTGCCGAGTGTTTTTTTAACTCAAAGAAAGTCAAAATTCAAAGCACATTTTGAAGAAGTAAATAAATTCAAATGAAAAAAGTTTTTCAACTACAAAGTTGTATAACTCATCAAGATGTACAATTTTTATTTTGGTCATTTCTTCATATGATAAAGTAGGAGTCAATTTATTCACATATTTTATATATCTCTCTTGTAGTTTATAAAACTACAAGAGAGATATATAAAATTTGTGAACAATGTTAGAACCACCACGTCGGATGCACAAATTACCAAACAACTAAAATAAACTTTATAAATCTCAAAAAGGTATGAAAATTTGTAATTGACAACTTTTTAATTTGAAACCTTCTTGTCATGCAAAACTGCATCTGAATTTTAAAAATTCAAAATTTAAATTTTTCAAGAGATCTCGGATGGAAAAAACCCAAATAAACTTTGTAGACCTCAAAAAGTTATGAAACTTTGTAGTTGATAACTTTTTAATTTGAAATCATCTTGTCATGCAAAACTGCATCTGAATTTTAAATATTTAAAATATGAATTTTTCAAAGACTTCGGATAGAAAAGCAACCAAAATAAACTTTATAGATCTTGAAATATTATGAAACTTTATATTTGATAACTTTTTAATTTGAATTCATCTCGTCAAGGAAAACTACGCTTAAATTTCTCAAATTTGAAATTCAAATTTTATAAACAACCTCAAACGGGGAAACAACCAAAATAAAAGTTATAGATCTCTAGCTGATAACATTTTGATTTGAATTCATTAAGGGCCTCAAACAAGCAATTTCTTCTCGTTTTAGTATACTATGTGGGAACCAAAACGGAATCTGGACACGGTGATAGTGTGGTGCAGTAGTAGAGGGGGGTCGTGCGGCGGGGGGCGGTCGTGGGTTCGAATCCCACTAGTCATGTAGCACGTAAATTTTGCGCGAAAAATACCACGACTTGCGACTCGGGCGGTGCTAACCGGTGGGGGGCCTCCCCCGATTAAAAAAATTGCTATTTTTGGTTTAAATTTTGCAGAGTGTTTTTCTTTGCCAAGTGCACTTTCTTGCATTCGGTAAAGCCACTCGGCAAAGATGGCTTTGCCGACTATTTTTTTACCAAGTGATCTTTGCCAAGTGTGACACTCGGCAAAGCCTTTGTCTAGTGCAATATTGCCGGGCACTCGGTAAAGAACCTGATTCCAGTCATGACGTACCCATATCTAATGGTCTACCAACGTCAACTTTTAATATTTTTTGTTTGTTTTATTACCTAGGGCTCGGATACCACTCTAACTGTCACGCTCCCGAACTGGGCTTAGATGTGACAGCCGCCGCACGGTTATAAAAGCTAATTTATAACACTGTAAGGCTAAAAATTAAGTGTAGACACGAAGTGGATCAAAACTATTTTTTTCCTTTATTGATGTATATTATGAGTATCTTCCAAAAAGAGCTGTACAAAAAGAGGTATGAACTTAATATACAATATACATGTTTATTTGCTATGGATATATATGCCAAACTACAATAGAGAAATCCCTACAATCACCACTTTCCAATTGGTCTAATCCATTATTCATGTGCTGCACAAGAATTAAAACGCAAGGGTGAGTATGCAAATCATACTCGGCAAACGAGCTTAAAAAAATATAAAATTTGTTTGGAAAAAGAGAATACAAAAACTAAGTTTAATTGATGTTATTATGACTGCATGCTTCCCAACCCGAGAGTCACAGAGGTGAAATTACACACTTTAGTTCTCTATACAGGGGTATCCTGATATCAACGGTCTCTACTAAAAGACCCATTTTAGTGGAGCAGAGTTATTATGCCTTCCGGGGAATACATCTCTTAACCTACTAGCACCTGGTGGCTCCTACAGATCCATCACCTAAGCACCCTATTCAGAACGCGAGCTATCCTCGGTAGAGAACTCAGACGGTCCTATTCCCGAACCGTGACTGATACAATATTGTTGCAGTCGTGACACCAGTTTTTTTAAAAGAAATTTCGGCAGCATAACGGCATAAAATCGAAGTGCACAAAAATTGTAAGCATCATAACAACATAAATAGCAATATTATAATACAGGAATTAAGGCATCGAAGGTAAATAAGGAGAATATAAATGCAGCCCTACAACTGAAAGTAAGATGCATGCGGAATATAAATAAAACCCCACAGCTGAAAGTAAAACGCACACGAAATATGAATAAAACCCTAGAGCTGAAAGTAAAAGGCACATGAAATATAAATACAACCCTAAGGCGGAAAGTAAAACGCAAACGAAACATAAATACCACCCCACAGCTGAAAGTAAAACGCACGCAAAATATAAATACAACCCCATAGCTGAAAGTAAAGCTAGCGCATGCGGAATATAAATGCTACACCACAGCTGAAAGTAAAGCACGCGGAATATAAACATAGTACTTAAAATGTAGAATATAATGCAGGTCGTAGGGCTATGGTTATAGCTCACTTGCCTGAACACCAGCTAAAGGACTACTATTCCCTAGCACACGATCACAAGAGCAGCAGGGCTACCCTTCGCAGCGCTTGCTCGCTCACTGCTGGCTTCTATTGCTTGCTTGCTGATGGTACGGTACGCAGCAAGGCAAAACCCTATTTATAGGGCACGATGTGGACGCGGTTTTTTTGCCCCGCAGGGCATGTGCTCTGCTGCATGCAGCCCTCAGATCTTGTGCCGAGATTCGCGCAAAAAATGTATTCCGCCCGTATTCTTCTTTTTAAAAAATCTTGGGTGATGTATTTGCCTCTGTTGGTGTCAGTGTACCCAGGGTACGGTAGCAGGCTGCGAGCGCACCTTTATCGGATTCCATTTTCAAAAAGGAAGCCAGTGCGTGGGGTCGCGTCAAATCCTCCCGGACGCTCGCCAACCCTCGTCTCCACAACCGGCGAAGCATCCGCCGCCAACAAAAAAAGAGAGGTACTACGCGGTGACCTGCTGCTCCTCCGCCAACTTCGTCCGCGGATCCGGCGAGACGTGGAGGTGGTTCTAATACTGCCTTGACGGCGCCCAGAACGGCGTAGTACCTACTTGTTCGCCTTGTCAACCGGCGAGATTTGAGGCACGAGGAGGTCCGATTGGTCCGCCATCGACGGGGAACTACGAGATTAGATGCACGGTGAGCCAAATTAGAACCTCAATTTCTTTTGGTAGCCAACCTTTGATGTGTTGTTCAATCACTAAGTCGTTCGACAAACGAATCCTAGCGTTTGTGGCTTCGCAATGAAGGTGCCGTTAATATGTGGTAGTCTTGTATCTCAGATGACAACCTTTCGTTTTGATGATTGTAAAAGACAACTGAAAATCTGTGATTATCTAGCAGTCATACACAACACCGTCTAATAGAAAACTACCTATCTGTTGTTTTCCAGCAAACGAAGACATGGTAGATTCAAAACCACTTGGTGCAGGGCTGAGATAGGAGGGGAACTAGAACTATGGCAGAGGTGGTTGGGCTGTTTAAAATGAACAATACAGATGCTGATGACCTTATTGATACACCAACTGATCTCGTTCCAAAGGTATGAAATAGTGTTCGATCATGGACATTTTTTAGAAAATGGTCTTGTTGCACTAAAAGTTGACTTTGGAATGATTAATGCTGGAATTGCGTGGACTGTTTATGTTATCTTTGAATGCCGATATTTCTTTAACAACTAAATTGTACATGGTGATGCAGTGATTTGAAAATGAATATAGTAGTTTCCTGAATACAATATGCATTTTTGGTCAATGATGTTTGCAGAATGTAGAAATACCATCAGTGGAACTGATGAGGATCATAGCAGCTGCAATTGGACCTGAACAGGATCAGATGGAAGTTCTGGGTAGGGCTTCATGTGAAGAAGTGGAATTCAGGGTTAGTATGCATATCGAAATTAAAAAAAAAGTGTATTCAGAATTGTATTCTGTACACAAAGTAACTCTAACTGGAAATGGTGCAGGCTAACACGCAGGTAGTTGAGATCCCGCCGCTGTTAATGTTCAATAAAGTCATTGACGCAATTGGTGGGGGGCGCAAAGCTGTTTGCTCGTGCAGGGTCGTCGATGAATCCAAATACAAGTGCTCTGTTCAATTCAATGTCACTGAAGCCATTTCCCCAAATTCTGTGGGGGACATACATGATATAGTGGAAGGGGAAGTGTGTGATTCAGCTGAGGGTGCAGAAAGGAGTGCTGTAATGATTGCGGTAAAGTACTTGGGCGACAAACATAGTATTAGAGTGGTTGATTACAGCAGCAGCATTATCCAATTGCATGGGATAGCGTTTGATTGGAGTGATGTTGCTGATCTTGAAATCTTGCTTGTTAATTTGATCGAGCACTGGGGTGTGGTACTGCATGAATGTGAAAGACTGAGTGATAATCTGGAGTACAAGCTTGTCATGGGCCCTAATTTGGGTACCCTTTGTGAGGCGGGTGCAATATATGCCTCCTTGGATGAATTAGTATGGTATATAATGAAGCGGTTTAGGGAGATCCCTGCGAATGCAGTGTTAGAAGTGGAGAAGTTGAGGATGGAGAGACATAATTCTACAGGTAGCTCAACAAGTAACAGTGGTTCTAGGGGTGAGGTGATGGACCTGCACTTTTGATACTGAGAAAATTTCTTCTGTTGTTTTTTAAATATCGCGGTGCATTGAGAATAATATCATAATATTGTATTTTGCAGGCAGAATGCTTTCAGGCAGTTAAGATAACTGAAAAGGAGATGCTAGATTTTGCCCTTTCTTCTATGGGCATTGGCCCAGCCAAATACATGAAGTTCAGGAGACAAGATCGTAAGCTAGAAGGTCAAGCAAAACTCAAAGTGCCATGTGTTTGTGGAGGAAGAGTACATTTGCTGGAAATAGTCGGGCGTGCTGTAGGGCGTTCGAGGAATGAAGAAATAGCCGCAAGAGATGTCCTGCAGTTTCTGGAATCCAGGTTGAAAATGCGAATTGTTGATCTAAATTATCAGCAGCGGCTAATAAAGGAAGTCGAGCAGTCAAGGCTACTATGTATAAAAGAAGAGATACTTGCCCTTGGTAGGCACATGGTAGAATACATGGGAAATATGTTGGCTTGTATTGACGGTGGGTGTGCAGTATATAGTGGGGACGCTAGAGAACTGTTTGGGGGGCCTCTTTCTGAAACTCAGCTAATTGCTTTTGAATTCTGCTGTAGAGGTATAGAAGGATTTCGGAACAAATGTTACATGGAGTACAGTAAGTCTGCAACGGTGTTGCAAGCAGTTGAGAGATCCATGGGGGTTAGAGAAGGAAACTAATTCTAACTGACAGGAACTCTATATTATAAGTCATGCTGGTACTGAAGGGAGTGTATTTGACGGGTTCTGAATTGTAAGGGTGACGTTTTAAACTTTCACTGTTAATTAGTGTTCGTTACTGCTTTCATTACAATTCTGTCCATATCGAAAGGACGAATTGTTTCACATTGTAACGGCTGTCGGTTCTTAGGAAGTTTTGCCCAAATGACACTAATAGTATTTGAAATCACACTCTTCACCACATTAGTACCTTTTTCCAAAACTCAGTTACAAAACAATTGGAACCTTGATAAACTATCCACGCTCAACCGGCTCTTTTCTGTGTTCACTGCCCTGCATCGTTAGATTTTCCCAAAACACCCCTCCACTATTTCTTTCGAACAAAACGCATATCAACTCTATATGGTCCCAAACGTTTGCAATACCCAAAGGCAGTCATCTTGTTCCCCCGCAACATCCAGGAAGTTTAATCCGCGCTTATAGCTTCTAAATACAATAATATTTTAGGTTCCCCAAACATCTAGCAAAAGTCTACAACAGACGCAACTTCTAGAAGGTTTTCGTCACTAAGCTAAACCACGCATGATATTCTTCATTGATTCTGGTGGTTGTCCAACGTTTCCATCCATTGTTAGTAGCTGGTACATCATGTTCATCCTCTGCAGCTGTGACGCTTCCTGCAATGTTTCACGCTAAGTTACACAATTGTTCCACCTTCGACAAAAATATCATCTGTTTGTATCTTGTTACCTCTATTAGGATTCGTGTACAGAACTTCCCATCGAAGTACCTTGCGCAGAACATTGTATGCAACCCAGTGTCCGTCCTGTTTCTTCAATTAATACTGTTTGAAACAAGTAAAGCGAAACAGGAACCTCCCCCCAATAGGTGTTTGATTCTTACCTGCCAACGCCGCCTCCACCTATTTCAATGTATTCAGTATCCCAGCCTTCAACATATAATTTACTTTCACTGAAGAACATCTCCCAGATTTCCTCGACACCTGCTTTCATCAGCATCAATGTTTTGTGGTGTTTTCCTTCCTTTTCTTGGTCACTTAGCTCTATTGCTAGTGGGTCCATCACAACAATCTTCTCCCTCTCCAAATCCCACACATATAGGCACCAATACCAATTGACGAGCAGTGGCACCATTACCTATAAAAAAAGTGGTATTAGATACTCCTTTTTCGCCCCGCCAAGCACTCAACCCACCCCACCCCCCACCCCCCCACCACCACAAACCGGGTCTCCCTGCAAAATCCTTTTACTGAATTCCTTTCTACACACTTACTAGTCTGCAGTCCACCACGTTGTATGATATGTTCTGCCCAAAAAAATATTTCCTGCACAAGGAGGGTTGGTTCCCGCTTCTCTGGATTCAGTGCCCAAACCTGTTACGCACACAAATTGGTACAAGTTATCATTCCTTGACAAACCATTACTTTGTCACCTAGGACACAAAAATACAGCACCGTGCCTACCGCGAAATCAGTGGGTAGGTATGTCTCCACCTCTTTTCACTCCACATTGAATACATTGAACTGTCCATTTGTTGGTACAATCTCACCATTGCTTCAATCGCTTTTGGGACGAAGTCCACCATGCCTTGGAACATTGAATGCATCAGAGTCCCGTCTAATTGAATCACCCCAGGCACCATATGCATGAACCATATCCTGCAGGCAATAAAATAACAAAATTACCACGGATACTTCAATTGGATCATTTAACAACAACATATCATCTTCTTGGCCCACTCATTTACCAAAATTTCCCCACTCATTTGCAGGCTACGTATATTTTACCTTTCCAATTCCTCTTGGCCCATCTTTCTCATAGATACCTGCAAAGCCAACTGAGCTGGCAACGGAGCATCAGTGTGTGTCATTCCAATAGCAAAAGGTGACACTCCAAAACGAGATTCGCAATTTATGTACTGTATCACCAGCTTCATTTCGTTGAAACTTATAGTGTGGCCACACAAGTTGGATCCCCCGTAATCTGTGTGCACATTCTAGACCATTAGGGCCCCAACACGTTTTCTTTAATGCAGTCAAGTTATTTCCTATTCATGTGATGTACCTTCAAATTTCACGATTGCATCCTCCACCGCTGGTGTTATCATTAACAATGGTTTTGGTGTACCCCCCCCCCACACACACATGCTTCTTCATCGCTTTCTTGATGCCATTCTGTATTCCATTTTTCTAAGATTATCATGTTAGCATCTTAAAATTACACATATCACCTAGCTAAACTCAACGCCGTGCCTGCAATGACATGTTACCTTCCATCCATATCCCTTTTTCTTCCAACTTCGCTGTCACCTCACGTAGGGCCTTCACTACATCAAATTCATTGTTTCCCGTCATATTCCCAGGCGATAAATCTCCTGCAAAATGTTTTGTTGACAAATAATAACTAAATCAAATTGGTTGCATTTTCGATTTGCTTTGGTACTCATACAATTTATTCCAATTTATTACCTGACATTTCTCCAAACATCTTTTCGTGTTCCGGCGCTGATTCACCGCTTACTTCATTTCTATTATTAGATTTAGGGCTCTCACATTCACTCAACGCCTCATACAGACTTGTGCTTATGTTACATTGAATACAGTTCCCACTCAGCAGGTCTTCGACTCTGTGAGTATACATATACTCACCTGCATTGAATAGCATCCACATCAGTTCTAGCAAGCAACCTTATTAATTTTGATTTCAACGATTTCATAATTTTCATGATTCATTACCATGAACCCACCTTTCAAAGCGTATTCACTCTTTTGATGTTCAGCATTTGTTGAGGCCTCTGCACTTCTTTCACTCAAGCACTCGAGTAATGCCAGTTTCGTAGCCCTTGTGATGTTATTAACCTGTGACGACCATTCTTCTAGTCTACATCTCACTAGTTTGGCTACAGGGCACTTGATTTCGTCTGCGCCCTGTTTAACATAAGCATACATTTTCGTTATGTCACTTTTACAGCTTTTTTAAGAATGGTTGTTACTGCCTGTCTATTTATCACTTACCTTTTCTCCCCCCTCCTTCTTATTATTCACTCCAATGCTGTTCCGGCTGTACATTACATCACCATCTCCAAGTATCTTTAGTAAGAACATAATACAATGTTAGTATTACAGGACTAATTCCATCTTCAAATCATCTACACGTAACTATTAAGCTGCAAACTCATCTCACCTCATGAACACCATATTCAGGGAGCCCAACTGCTGGTGTTTGATACTTATCCTCCTTCTCTAGCTCCTTAATTACATGGCATGGGTAGTCCAGGATTCTAGGCAGCTTAACCTTTGGTGGAGTCAACATGCCAAAGTTAACATTGTCAAGATAGTAAACCTGCAATCAATATGAATCAACAATGTCTAGTTAGTTCTATCAGTAATCTAAACAATCCTATAGTCCTTTTAATATACATCACACGGTCTTACCACTCCTAATAATAGGCACCCGTCCAAGGTTACTGTCTTCTTACTGCTAGCCAATGTTTGCTGCACTCTTTTCGTTGCTTGTAGAAGAGAGCTCATGACGTATTTACACCAGTTAAACTCCACGATCATTGATGGGTTAGTCAGGTTCCTATACAATTCTTGGTTTATCTTAGGTTTCACTCCTCTTGGGGACAGGAAGTATGCATCTACATATAACAAAAAAGCCACCTTGAACGCCTCTCTCTCTCTGCTTGTCATTTTGCTTCCATATTCTCTTTTCAAAATCCCACTAACACAATCCAGATTAATTTCTCTGTCATTGTTTAACATCAATATTTTCTAAACTCGACCAATCTCGGTTGCTAAACCATGTTTGGTGCAACTCACAACTTTATTATTCCTAGGTATTCCAAGGACCAACTCAACATCACTCTCCGTCATCTTTATTCTCACCCCATTGCTAACTTCTATTTCAGCAGTCCTATAGTCCATGTTCTTCATCACCCACAAAGCTAGCTGCCTTGGGAATTTGTTTGTAGGTTGGAGCTTCATTAGATTACCAAACCCAATCGACTCTACTAACCGCTGCTTCTCCCCATTAAACCCAGAAATCATCTCACTCAAACTAGCTATTGAAAATGACGTCGCTAGCTTTTGTTCAGCCACTGAACTCGTTGTTGACGCTCCACTTGCAGATGATTCACAGGCAGCCTCCATTATCGGGCCTATACCTGCAGATTCCACCTGGCTACCTGGGCATCCTGCATTCACCATGAGAACCCGAGTCTTTTCAGTTTGTCGATCTGTAACATGCACTGCTAATTAACACACCCCTCCAGCCCCCCAACCCCACCCCACCCCCAATCCAATATCATTCTTGATACTGAAATATATTTGGTAGTTTTTTTCCGTCACTTACCGACAGACCCTGTGCTCGCTCTTGTAGATCCTCCACATTTGCCCGCGGTCGGCCCGCGGTCGTCCGTCGTTCCCGCCTCCGCTTTCCTCATTTGACAATCCGTCGGGCCCTCCCGATAGATTGGTCGTACTCCTCGGCCCACCCACTGCAAATGCACCATGGTTTCAAACGGCGGAAGACGTAAACGACTAGGTCGAATTTTGGATTTTCGATTCTGAGGACTCGAATTACCTTTTTCCAACTTCCGGTGGACCGCTCGCCTCTCCGCCGCCGGTGGATCTTGCTTCGGTCTAGGGTCCCCGGAACACTCCTAACCTAAATGACGGCATTTTCTCGAACTTGAGCAGGGGACCTAGTTTTGGATTTCACCAGTTTCCATTATCCCTCTCTTAGCTCCCCCCGCTTTCGCCTACCCCCAGACCCTACTCTTCCTTTGCCCGTACCTTATCGTCATGGGCCTCAACTTTTCGCCCATTTATCGTTATCACGAAAGTTTCTAATTTTTTTAAATTGGTTATCGTTCCCACCCCACCCCACATTTCCCCCACACCACCCCCCTGCCCCCCCCCCCCCCCCATATCGTAAACAATACTGCCAATGGCCGAGGGAAAGGGGTTGCTGAGGGCGGCCTGGCACCCTCCAACCTTCTAATTAATCCCTTAATACACCCAGTAAATAAGTTTATTGAGATAATGAGCTAGTCATAGTAGCACTCGCTGTAGTACCTTTTTGTTGTCTCTACTCCATATTAAATCTAATATGATCTTATGTAATTAAAAGGTAGCTGTTCCTAATACTTTCTTCATATTTTTTTTATTATCGCATATACCAAACATTAGTTTCTTCCTACTAACAGAATGTAATGGGCCGCTTAATTGAAAAATCATTGAATTAATAATTTAATCATTCTTAATTAATCTTGATCTATATTCTCATACATTCCTACTACTATTTGTCTAAATGGTTGTTTACATCATGTACTCAACATTTAAATTCTTTGCACCCGTAGAATGTATTCGTGTAATTATCCATTTAATCGACTGTTTTTTCTATTGAAGTATCTATTCGATTTCTTCTCATGTAACTTCTATGATCTAGTGCTAATTTCTTTGCCCTGTTTAACTACTTGATATTTCCATGATTATTTCCTTGCCAACAAAATAGATTGATTAGTGAAGGTAAGAGGTCTGAGACTTAATAATTTCTCATTTTTTCAGTTTCCAAATTTATTTTTGCATTTTTCTTGATTCGTTCCAACACATTGTTTTTTGATTTCCCTCTTCAGAAATATAACATGCAAATTATAATCCAGAGATCACAATCGATTCATTAGCACTGATTTCTCTAGTTTTCGTAGCAGCGTTTTCTTGAAACGAGCTTTCATATTGTTTTGTCATTTTCCACTCCAAAATATTACAGCCAAATTATAATCCAGAGATCCCAATCGAAGTTACAAAAGATGCTGTATATGCCGAGAACCGCAATTCACTGGTTCTGCATACATTCGCACTCCTAATCCCCAATTATCTCCTGGTGTACCGCATAGGATGCTGACTAGCCTTGAACTTAAGACAACTTTAAGGCAACTATCGAAGAATCTTACATCCCAAAACATACTAACTGCTGCAACCCTGTGCATCGCTCACCATGCTCTAGATCATAGCGCGGAGGCATCGTCCATATGCGTATGTTCTCTTACGCTTCAGGTTGCTCGTTACCTCCCCTTCCCATTCCCCCGGTACCGTCGCCTGACTGGTCGAATGCGCTTCATCGTCAGCGTCATTGCCGCCACGTGAATCGTCCGTTTGGTCCGAGGCATCTGGCTCGCTGTAGTTGTCACCAACCACCTCAGCCTGATCATCAAAAACCATACGGGTACCAAACTGTTGTCAACGAAACAAAGGCATCATTGACCATTAGGGCGAGTAGACATCCAATTTAAAGGAAATTTACGTACCCTGTCTTCCGGTTGGTCACCAGCTGCACGCTCATTCACTACGCCTTCACCAGATACGTCTCCCGTTTTGTCCTGCATTCAATTTCGTAGTCAATCCCAACCTCCCGATTCATACACTGCACCCGATTCAGCAAGGTGTGTATTGAATGCTTGTGTGTATTCTAGTACCTTGGTAGATTGATGAGTAACCGCCTGCTCGACCTGCTCTCCAGCGGCCTCCGCGGTCATCTCGTCAGCAGCACTCACGCCAGCTTCATCTCCAGCAGCGTACCCGGTCATGGTCGCGCCCGAGATGTCACCGTTGTAGCAGCAGCCGCGCGAGCTCCCTTCTGAGCAGCCGGACTGGTTGACGACAGTAGAACTGATGTAGTCCGACATTATCGTCGCTTGGTCCCTTGGAAGGTTTGGAAGAGCTTTTGTTGTTTCTTCAGACTAGTGGCTACTATCTCACAGGCGGTGTTCTTTCACCCACCCACCGCCGTGGCCACCATCCCCTGTAGAAGTAGTGGCCCTCTGTTTCGCTTCCCTCCAGTTTCCCTCCCTTCCTGGAATTTGAATTTTGAAGGCACGGTACCAAATGAGCCCTGACATATACCCACCGAAGCCTACAGGTTGCCGCTGTCCCAATTTTTTATGCCTATCATTACAGAACGTACTGCCTATGTTACGATGTGATACATCTCCCATCATATCTATCGTTACACCACATGTACTGAACAAAGCAATGACTCCACTGTAGGCTACCAGTTGTCCCTAACTGAGGACCATTTTTTTTTTCCTAGCAGACGCCTTTTCCACCTCTCCTCTACCTTTGTACATTTCGCTGTACAGATTTCCTCCATGCCCACGCAACCCCACTCCCCTTGGTGTTTATGGCCAATCTTTGCATTTTTTTCGAGTATTTTTGCACTCCAACCCTCGTGCTCTGTTTAGTAGTTCGTACCACGATTCTTCCAGCGCTAGCAAAATTGACTGCCTACTTAGAAATAGCAATTCTTCTAACTTTCGACTACCAACTTAGTGGCCCATCCGTTGAACTTTTCTGCCAGCAAATTTAGCCACCGCAGAGCCATCAAGCCCATAATTATAACTGAATTATAACTGAATTGAACATATACACTTATAACAGATGAGTTTAAAAATGTCAAGTTCATTGACGCCCTTGTCCTTCTTCATTATATCCCACACACCATTGCTGTCAGTTTTGCTCAATGATTCCTGGATCCTGAGAACCGCATAGGACTTCTCCACTACTTGTCTCCAGGCCATCCATGTCGACACCATCCCCTTGTAGAATCTTCTTCTTTGCTGCAGTCACAAATAGCATTTCATTAATGTCTTATCCTCAGTACATTTGGATTTTGTTTAGAGACTCCTTGCCTGTCCTCTGCCGATTAGCTTGGTGTTTTGTTCTAATCACCACGCCGCTCACGGCCCCCGCACGCACGCTCCATCCACATCTGCTCTTTAGTTTCAACCACCACCAAACATGTTACATTATTTTCCTTTTTTCTCTAACGAATATGCACGTGTGCAGGATCAATTTACATCAGCCTGATTTTCTACACGTACCAGAGTTGTTGGACACAGCACCAGCAGATAACTTCATCCTCCTTATACCTGCCAACAATTTCACACTTTCTTAGCATCATCAACTAACTTCATCGTCATGATCTACAAACAATTAACACTCACGCAACGGAGTCCTGTTTGCAGTTCTCTTAGTCCCACACCGCGGCGGTGGAAAAGATCCAGCTGAAGGTCCTGCACATGTAATCAAAAGCATCCGTTTAGCGGGATACGAAGATATGCTGCAGTTATATGCATATGCCAATTCGGCCTAGGGAAAGTACTCGTTAATTCGAAGGTTTGGATCATTAGAATTATTACCTCCCCCATCAAATCTTGCATTTTTCCTCCCCTCTTCCTCGTCATCTCCACTACCTGAACGAATTTATAAGGTCATTTTTCTGCATTATTAGGAACTTCCGTTAATACTTACAACAGCCAGTAGTGCTCACCGGTTAGGTCCACTACTTCGCAATGCTCCTTCCCACGCGCCCTCCCTGTCTCACCAGGTGGCTTGTTGTAGTTACTGTCATCTTCAATTAACGAATAGGCAACAAGTAATGGTTAGCTGGATTTTTTTTTACACCTCTGCTTACACCCAATTTCTACAGTTAGTCATTCCATTTACACATATGTCTATACTAACTAATGCACGACCGTTATATTTTGCTTTCAAATTCAATGGCAACACCACATATCCACGCCTGACTACTTATCTTCAGATCAGGGAAGACATTCAGGACAAAATGAGTTACGTTGGCATCAATCTTAATAACTGTAGATAGATGAATAGCTGGTTTTCATACCTTTGTTGAAATGCCGCCCTGCCCCACACCAAAAACCACCGTTGCTGCGGTTGTTAAATACCTCTTCCATCCATTCCAAAACCCTTTTTTGCAGCGTCTCACTGCGAGTGTCACTTAAACTACATAGTTCATCAGCACACTTATTGGCAGCCTCCCTTATCTCTTTTTTTTGTTCTGTGTTGTCCTTTTGTATCAGCAGCAACACCTTCAAAAATTGCCCAAACATAGTTAGATCGCTCACATTTACCCCACCTTGCCTTTTTCTTACTTGTTTCTGTCTACTGTCCCTTTTACCTGTTTCAGATCACAGCTCATCGCCGGCTGTTTCTCACGGTTGCTTGTGCATCGTTTCTCCCCCATCCGCAGTCCCGCCCATGTGTATATTGTGTCTCCATGCGCCCGCAGCTGCTCATTACAATACAAACCGTTAAAATTGGCTGGTTCATGCATCAAATCTTTCAGCAATAAAGGACATTTTAACTGCTCCATACCTCATACTTTCCATACTTATCCACACCTAGTCTCCCACTATTGGACTTGTCCATTCTTATTAAACTACTCAGCCTCTCATATGTGAAGGCCCCCATTCTTGGTATTATGTCATGTGTCATTTTATTGATCTTGAAATCGATGTTGTCCAAGTAAATAATCTAGAAAATTGTTACACGCAAATTATCGACCGCCATCAATATATTCGAGCAGCATTAACAGTTCGAAAGGAATTGCAATTTTTTACCTGAAGCAGCAGCAAACAACCATCCAAGCACACTGATGACTTCCCTGATAAAATGTCAGCCCTTACTTTGCCACTAGATTCTCTTAGCGTCTTCAGCACATACGATGACCAGTTCAGTTTTGTTATATGTTCTGGATCTGTTATTGAGTCGAAGATTTCTGTATTTATCCTTGGTGGTCTACCCTTTGGCGCCAGGAAATAACTAAATGAATATATTACCACAGCTGTCATGAATGCCCTTCTCTGAGATCCATCATTGTCGCCAGATATATCACGCTGAATAACCCTTTTAATTGTGGCTAGGTCCATTTCTTCACACTCAGCCAAAAGCAGATTGGCCCTGATGATCTTTCTGGTCTTCTCAAAGTTAGTAGGATCATGTGCCACCAACTCTTCGCCTGTTGTTGGTATTCCCATAACCAGACCGACATCTCCCACTTTTATTGGTATTTTCCCACGGCTCCCCAGATCAAGAGCACAGTTATGTTCATCCATTCTCATTGACAACCAAAGTGAGAACTGCAACTTGAATGGCCTGTCACTCTCCCCCCCACCCTTAGGAATGCTCTTTAGCCCCTGAAACTGCATATGCTGCAATATGCTTTCTTTCTCAGCACTCATGTTCGATAATATATCCACCAGCGGGTGTATCCTGAACCCAGTGTGCACCTAGTCAACGAAAGGATCACCCAATCAATATCACTCAAACCTGTATTATACCCAAATACATTTTTAATGGTACTTAACTCGTCTTGACAACAGAATCATTGGTTGAAACAATTCAAAATACTATTTGCTCGGCCCTTTAACATACATACTATACCACTAACAGTCCCCTTTGGTGACACACATTTCGTCTGTGACAATGCACTGGCACAGATCAATGACTAATTTTTAAACCTCTTTTAACCAGTTCGTTATATAATTAGTTCCAGGGTTGATGCAACTGTTTACCTTTGCCGCTCGTTGTTGTAGTCCTCTCGATTCCTCTGCATTGGCCGAGCCCCTGGATCCATTGCTTGTCGCATGTCCTCCACCCCGCCAGCTGCTAGCGCCTCCTGCATTGTTGTTGCATCCGCTCCTATCCTCCATCCCTGCAGGTAGTTCTTTCTTAATTCATAAGGCTGTTCATATAACACCCCCCACCCCCACCACCGCCGCCACCCCCCGCCCCATCCACAATTGCTTCTTATCTCCAAGACAGAGCTTCAAATAGGGATTTTTACCTGTTAGATCCAGACACAGGCGTCGCGCAGTCCCCAGCCGCGCTCGAGGATTCCTGTTTATCCCCCCCACCCTCCAGCCGGCACCGCCACACCCGTCCTGGCCTTGCGTCTCCGCTCCAAGTTTATTTGTGAGGAAGAAGAAAGCCCCGCAGGCGGTACATGGGTTGCGTCCTTTTTTTTAGTATACGTTATATTCGGCGTAGATTCCCCCTACCAGTAGTCCATCATTTTTTATCTTACCTTTTACTGGCCCGCACCTCTGTAGCATGTGAGTCTCCCCCGTATTATGAATCATCTTAAACTGTATCTACATGGCCAATAGTCATTATAAATACGATCACTTTCTTAGGCCTAGTTGTAATTTAAATCTCTGCTCCATAGGCACTTTTTTACGAAACTATTCCTGCCCCATCCTAAAACCCGTGTGTTTTTGGGGTTGTGGATTTTGTACAATCCGTTTCGCCGAGCATTGTCATCACGGCATTTGACTTTCAACAACGTTTTTGTTCGATTTGGCAGCCGGTCACACAAGAGCCGACAATTTCCCCCCTGCGAACGAAAACAATTAATGCTCGATTAAAAAATAAACTTTTATTTCAGGTCAATCCAAAGGCCTTCCGCCGAAGAATAAATCTAAGATAATATTGTCATCCCGGGACATAATATTGTCATGCGTGGACTTAAACCACGTTTAGACTTATAATTAACGGCTTAGATTGAAAATATTTTATTCTTCGGTGCCAGTTAGCCTTATTCAATTTGGAATTTAGCACAACACTGTGAAGCCCAGGAATAACAGTATTGTGTTAATTGGAAAAACCCAACCCGAATCAACTAGGACGTTGCCATGCCTGTAGGTTTTACCTCTAGTAGCGCGTAATTGTTTGCTGGTTGAATCATTTTTTAGTTGTTATTGTTAGTAATATCTACATTAGTCCTTACCCTTTCCTATTAGCTTACTACGATTGTAGATGCGCCAAGTTCACTTTCATTTCCACTTAGCGCTAGCACATAACTCCTACAACCATTCATTTAACTAGATTTTCTTTTTTTATGAATCATGACCACGGTATGCGTCTTCATCTTTTCTCGGCATGGCCTTAGCTTTTTCCTCTTGCATTGAACTACGCAGCATTTCCGGTCATTCAATGTTTTTTGTGTGTCCTTTTCTGCATTGCCTCCGCCCTATCCAGCCAACTAATAGGTCCCTTCTGCTATCACCTTCTCAATGGATCCAACTTTTTCATGTTTGTTCACATGATGTTTTATGTTATTAGATGGAAAGCTCCTCCTTTTTTCGCGCCAAATCCAAACTATCCCCCGCCCCCAACCAATCCCCGCAACTTTATTCCTCACATGTTTTCTGGCCACTGTAAAGTATCGAAAGCCACAGATTACTCTATTTTACCCCTGATCCCAAATCATCAATCCCTAGATTTTTCTTTCTTTTCCCATGAACACCATTACAATACGAGAAAATGTTTCGCCCGCATTGGATAATATTATACCATTATATCAACTCATCTAAGTAAGTTCCGCTAATCCACTATTCCCCGTTCATGCGCTTAGTTTAAAATTAACCCTATAGTTTAAAAACCCAAAGCCCTGGCGTTTTCTTTTAATAATTGAAACTTAAAACAACAATCTTTGCAGTTGTGCGGCATGATAATAATAACCCCTGCTTTATAGTTAAGTATAGAAGCTTAGAGGTCAGTCTTATTTAATTGAACACTATTAAAATAGCCACATGTTGTCACGCCGCTAATCATTAAATAATTTCGAAATCAGCCCCTTTCACAACCTAACATTCCTTTTCCGATAATTTTACCTTAGTTTTTCCACACTTCAACACAAAAGACACTCTCTGTCTTCTTTCCGCCAAGGAACAATGACATCTGAATATTTGGCATTCTCACCCAAGCTGGTTCCCTTTAGAAATCAGACCAACCTAGTCCTTCTGCACACTAGCCTTCAGTCACCACTGACCACCCGTCCGGCTCCTTCGGCAAACTCCCCACCACCCGCCCTCGACCTGCCTCCCAGATCGAACATGAATAAGCCTCCAGTTCTTCCTTCCCAGAGCGAAGGCTCCCAGACTTCTGGTTCTAGGTCTAGGAACCGGCCTGAGAGGCATCCATTGCTGAGATGCGGATGCGGCGATCTCGCCGCAGTATGGCGTTCTTCAACTGCCAGGAACCCAGGGCGAAGGTTCATCAAGTGCAAGAATCAGGTACACTCGGTTGTGCTTTCCTTTCCAATCTTCTCAACCTCGCCACGAGTCTTATTCGTCTTCGTCTCTCTTCTTCCACAGGACAAGTCTGTTTCCTGTTCCGTCTGGATCTGGGAAGATCTTTTGGAGGATTACGTACACGCAAGATTGCATCAAGCCAGGATCTATTTTGAGAACACAGTTTCCTTGGCACGAGCGGAGCTTGAACAAAAGGAAGCTGTTATTGATGGTGTTCTCAAAGAACTTGCATTGCTCAGGACCAGCTCCAGACGCAGATAGATCTTTCTATGTATTCTTTTTTTGTTTTTGGTTGGGGACTTGCCAAATTGTTCAACTGATCCCCCCTCCTCCGACCTCGTTTAGCTCCCATGTGCGGGCAGCGACCAATGTGTGCCCCATCCATCCGAACAGGAGTCAATCCTGGCCCATGTACTAGTTCAGCAAATGTACTTTTGTTTCGTTGTTTGTACTAGTTCAGCAAATGTACCTTTGTTTCGTTGTTTTGACCAACTAGGGTTGTAATCTATATGTTTATTTTCTCAAGTTAACCACCTCCCAAACTATTTTTTTTTGCTATGCATAGTCGCCTAACATAATCAATTTGTTCCTTTATTTTGTTCTTCGACTGATGGCCGTCGGGACATGAATTCTTGTTATCGAGGCAAAACTAGTGACTCATTTACTTATAATCCCCAAAAATCGCGGAGGATAGATGCATTTAACGGTTTTCTTAAAACCACGCATATTCTAATCAAACCAACATGTAAAACAAAAAAGGCCCACAGCTATAGATTTTTTTTTGGGTACTCTGCGTCCCCTTTTTGTGCCCCGCCAACACGCCACACACACCCAGCTGCTACCGTTGCAGCCTAGCCTGCATTCATTCACTGTACGTTTTTTTTATTTTCTTCAACATCCCTATCCCTCGCCTTAATTCATCCCCTTCCCCCACCCCCCACACACACAAACCCCTACCCTCACGCCCCCCTCATCCTATCTTGCTTTAACATTCCAGTCGCCGAAGGATTTCCACCACCCGCTCTGTGCACAGGCGCTCAAGTGGTGATAATTTTTTTCGCCCCCCCCCCCCTTCGTTTCTTCTTTCTCCTTTTTTGATAATCCGCTTCCATTTTTTCCTGGCGCCATTTTACAGTGTGTATAAAACCTGTTTTCGACCAGGTTCTCAGCATGCAGTCCCCTGGATCAGCGAGCCACAACCTCGACCCAGGCATGGAGAGCGATGGTGTTCCTGATTCCGAACCAATCCAGCTTCTAGCCCAGGTCTGAGACTACTTCTTTTCATTTCCCATTCGCACGCTTCTTCTTCAACGCTCGTGTAATTTCCTAAGACTCTGTTTATTGTCATGTTATTTTTTGCCTAATTTAAGAATAAATTACACGGCTATATTCAACTATTTCTTGCATGGTTTGGTCCACTCGGCTAGCAGATGTTCGATGTTCCATCTTTGATCAGCTCTACAGTATACTTTTTTTTGTATTGCCAAGATATCCCGTGCACAAGTACACCCGCTTTGTACACCGTGCATTTTACATTAGCACCACCATCCCCATGTCCTTGGCTAGCAATACAACCAAATTCTAATTATAAAACGGCACTAGCATACAGGCCAGTTTAGTGGGTCATTGAAAATGAAATTACCGATGCTTGTTTGCGTTGTTATTTTCCTTTTTCTGTTAGCTCATTATTCGCTGCATTCCTTACTGTAATACAGGGCCATGAGGTTTCTGTGAAAATGGACCCCAAGGTCCTCCTCACGCAGGCAATGAAAGTTTTACATGCTGGGGCCGCCCCTGTTTTTTCTGAAATCGATTGTGGTGAAGATGGCGTCAAGGTTTCCATCAAGCTTGATGTTTCTGAGTTGCCCTCGGTTAACGGAGACCGCATCATGTACTCAGTAGTTGAAGGCCAGCCCTCCTTTAACACTGCATACGCTGAAGCCAGTGCTGTGCTTATGGCTTTTAGGAAACTTCAGAACAATCATCGCATCAGGATAGTTGACTTTAGCTCCCTTGTTATTAAGAGTTACAACCCCCACAAAATCCTTGCACTAGTAGTTGAAGGCCTTGGTCACCTAGAACACATATTCAAACAGTGGATCATAACGATGGGACATTGTGAGAAATTTGTAGTTGACCTGCACGACAAGCAGCTGGCTGCCAATTACCCTGAATACCAAAGCGAGAAAGCCAGTGTATTTTGTATGGCTAGCAATTTGGTCACACCTTTGCTCCAGAAACTGCAATTGAAGACGTCGGAAGCTCGCTCAGAAATGTATGAAGTTGATGATGATCGCCAGCAGTATGAGGCGAGGATGTCCTTGAAAGCACAAAAGGATCTCAGCAATGTAACCACCCGCCCCACCAACCCCCCTCCCCCCCCTTCTTTCTATTACTTACTGAAGCTAAGCATTTTCCAGGAGTTAGTTAACCTGAAGTTCTTCTCTTACTCAGGGACCGCTACGCGATGTATACTTGTCCTCCAAGGAAATATTAGAATATGTGCTGGCATACTTTGGGCTTGAAGACGCAGTGTACAGAAATGGTCTAGATTGCCATGGCACTGTTACTAGCTCTGTATTGATCAAATTCCCTGACATGGAAGCCCATCGCTTCTCTGGGAACCTCAGTTTATCAGCTCAGGGATACACTTCAAAGGAAGCAACAGAAAATGCTGCATTTGAAGCTCTCGTCTTCATCGAGAAAAACTTGGGTATCAAGGTAGTTGACTTCAACTATCGTAAGCGCAACAAAGCTGTCAAGGAGCTTGATAAGCTCATTGGGATGTTATCCGCTCTCCTGTCCCATGCTGAATCAGTTTGGATGATGTGGTCTAAGTTGAACAATGCAATAGAATGCCGCGTTGGCCTTTTCCACTTCGATCCATCTTCGATGGTCCCAGGTATTTTTGCCCCACCCTTTTGACTGCAACCCTTGGTTTTTCCTGCTTTGCCTATCATGGCACATCATGCAAGTCTACTGAATCATACACTACTTGTTCATTATGTAATGCAGTGGCGTTTACTGATGGGCAAATTGAAGCATACCGTTTCTGCTACGGAGGTCTCCTTGATATCCAAAAGAATTCAATCAACGGCATGTCTTCCTGTGCTGCACACAATGAATCACTGCAGAAGCTGTCTTGGAGCCTTCTTGAACTGAAGAACAAATTTGCCGACTAGTTTGAAGATTAACGAATAATATTATTTTCCTGCATCCATGGCCCAAGGGACTCCTTTTGTTTTTTGTCCCCCTTTATTACCATAACCAATTTGTCTCATGAACTATTTGTGTCATGTACTGACTCTATCTGCCGCCAACATGTCACCCTACTTATTGCTACCGATTAAGTCATTTATGTCATTTACTTATTGCTACCGAATCCAGAATCCAGAAAACGATTTTTTCCGTTGGACCGTGGGTTTATACTACTTCAAAAAATCATTAAAATTTCCTAGAATTTTCACAACTTTTCATGCTAAACCATTAAACTAGAAAATAACAGCTCCAAACAAAATAATACTAAGCAACCACCCGCCATGCTTTATTATAATTATACAATTAAATAAAGAGTAAATAGCACTCTGACGGATTAGTTATATTTAATTAATTTGAACCACCGATAGTTTAAATGTGTAGTTTTTACTTGGTCTAGTTGGAGTACCTATTTGGGAGCCACTAGTAATTTGAGTACTTAACTGCACCCAATACTTTAGAACATTCGGCAATTTACTCTGGTAGCAATTCCTATAAGCACGACCCGCCCATTGTTTAAAACTTATCAATAGATTTTAGCTCACCAAAGCACTGTCGCTATATTTTATAACTTAAAAGACTAATTAATTAATAATCTGCTATTCTAATTGTAATAATTAACACAACTGCATTAAATTAAAAATGAGAAGTGGTGGCCGCTACACCTATTTTAGTTAACACAGTAATTATATACGCTCCTTGACATGGCGTGCAACATTAACGCTGGCAATATCTTTAGTTTAAAACATTCGGTTCAATTTCCTCTTATAGCAATACCTCTAAGTATGTCCCAATAATCAACTATTCCCCAACCCACGCGCAATGTTTTAAACTTATCCATAGATTTTAGCTCAACGAAGGACTTTCACTATATTTTATAACTTACAAGTTCAAATAATAATCTGCATTTCTTATTGCGATAGTTAACACATCTGCATTTAATTAAAATGTGGAATGGTGGCCGTTGTACCTAATTTTTTTAACACAATAATTGTAGACGCTACTTGTCATGGGGCGCAACACTAGCATTGACATTATCATTTATAATTTACAACTTTGATTAATTATCTGTTATTCTTCGCGTAATAATTAACACACCTGCATCAAACTAAAAAAGTGGATTGGTGGCCGTCACAACTATTTTATGTAACACAATAGTTATAGGCGCTACTTTTCATGGCGCAACATTAAACGGTTTCCAATTCCCGTTGAAAGGCCATAGCAGTTGATGAAAATAACATACCGGTGCTAATCAGACTTGACATTTTTTTTTGATGCTACTCACCATACAAAGATAATTGTCACTAACTAATGGTAGATTCCTACAGCAGCACGGTGCTTTCTAAACCCTGCGCTCCACATCAGGTACTCAACTAGTACACGGTGTAACACTCCCTCCTTGCTATCGCCAAGATCCTTAGCCTTGTGATAAGTATGAATAAGAACACCGACGTATGTGCTACTCATCAACTTGTCACAGCAAAAGGGGCAGCAAAAATAGTCGTTGACCAGTACTTGGTAGCCTGTTTCTCCGTTCACTAATCCTCTAGTGGTCCGATTCTTCAATGCCCGTGTCTCCTCATTCATCGTTCGGTCCTTCTCGTCTTCTGCAGCGTACAAGCTAGATATCAGATCCAGGATTTGTCCACCGCTCGGGTCCCCAGGCATCCTACTTGAACCCTCCATTCTTTGTTACACACACAAACAGTAACATTGGTTAGGCAAAAACTCAAATTGCTACGTGAAACGACTAAGTATACAAAGTTAAATTACAACACCAACCTGCCCCCCACACTCACCGTTGACAGAAACCAGCACCCCTTCTATAGTATTTAGTATGAATTTGAACTCCACGACCCTGTGCGCACCACCTCTGTTCCCTTGGAGTGGAAATATATAAGAACCCCGCAACCACTAAATAAATAAATATATTAGGGTGTATTCGTCAGTCCAAAGGAGAAAGCGCGAAACAAAGTTCCTTTTTGTCACAGGTTCACAGTGGCGTGTACCTCAATCGAATTAAAATCAAACGGCTTTCTTTTTTCCGGCATCTTATCTAGTACTACCACACAGGGTCTCCGGACTCCCCGTACCAAATAAATTCACCTTTTTCTCTGTATCTGCTTCAAGTTCTGCAGATCATCGAACGGCTCAACTACTATATTAAAAACAAAAATACTCTGGTACACACTTCTGCCGGGTTGAGTGTCGCACTCCCTTTGCAGCGCCGTTTGGTACCAGGCTGTCACTGACCTCGACGCGCGAAGTGACTACACCATACCGCTCCGCGCCGCGGCGAAATTGACTAGTACACCACGCCTCTGGGCGGCGATTTGACAACTCCACTCCAGGTCCCTTTGCCCACGCCGCGCGAGAACGCGCCCGCTCCTGCTACGTACGCACGCCGGTACGATACACCACGCCTCTACTCCTGACTCTACCACTCCATAGGGCCGCATCCTTACTGACGTATCGCAGCTCAACTTTTGCAGTAGATTCCCAACCTGCATACCCTTTTAATATAGGCAAGCCTCACACCTACAAGAATGATAGGATACCATACGAACTTCTATGCACGGTAGAGACTTGCCGATCACCAGACGGACCACCTCTCGTTCCGCAACTGCACGCCATGGAAGTTGTTTTAAAGGTTGGCAACCAGTAATGTAGCTTTTCAAATATTCTTTTTTTCTCATATTTTGGAATTTCTCAACGATCACTTTTTTGTTTCAGAATTATTTCGGGTATTCCTCCCTTCGGCCATATCAGAACGATGTTGTCAACCAAATCCTCAGCGGTCAGGACTGTTTCGTAGTCATGGCTACGAGGCGGAGGGAAGTCGATGTGGTCAGTTTGACTCGCTATCCTATCCAAATCCGCAAGTGGAATGCTTTTAAAAAGCTTTCATCGTTTTCCTACGTGCAGTTACCAACTCCCACCACTGCTATGTCGAAAAACTGCCATTGTTATTAGCCCGTTGTTGTCCCTAATGCAAGACCAGGTGATCTAGAATCATCCCACTATTAAGAATTTTAAGTTGGGCTTGCTAGATCTTTCTTTGATTTTTGATCCTTAACTATATACTGTTACCGAGCTAGGTCATGAGCCTTCAGCACAAGGGTGTTCGTTCTGATTACCTTGGTAGCACGCAAACAAACCGTGCTGTTGTTAACAACGCACAAATGGGCCAGTACGACGTGCTGTACCTAACTCCAGAGAAAGCGATTTCGCTGCCTCAAAGGTGATCCCCCGGTCCAGACCGTCCCCGCTGCCTCCACCTGGCATTTTCAAATTATTAATTACCCGACAGAATATACATTTCCCAATGTTCTAACAACTACCTCCACCGATTTAGATTCTGGAGCAACATCATGAATGCCGGTGTTTGCCTACTTGCTGTTGACGAAGCACACTGTATATTAGAGTGGGGTCCTGATTTCAGGTCCCCCCCCCTCCTCCCCTCATCAACAGCTTTTTCATCAAGATTGTTTAGTCAATATTCTATCGTTTAATTTGTTCATTTAGGACCGAGTATAAACAGCTTCATCACCTTCGAGGACGTTTGCCGGGGGTCCCTTTTGTTGCTCTGACAGCAACAGCAACAGGAAGGTTTTACTCTTATCCACTAATTAGTTTTAGATATACATTTACGCTAGTGTATACCTCCTCGCACCATAAATTAAACTCAGCGCGCTTTAACAGTAAAGTTCGATGGCCAATTTAATATTTTATAATTACCACCAGTTAGATTCGTAATTAGCACCACCCCAACGGGTGTACTATAGGGCCTTTTGGCTTACTATTCCATGAAAAACCACAATATCCATGAAATAAACTGGGCATATATACTGAAGCACATTCTGTGGAAAAACTATTCGGACCCACGGTGTACTATACAAATAGTTATTTTTCTCCAAGAATTTTATTTGTATCACTAAAAGACTGATCTAAGCCTGATCTAAGCTATCTACAGACATTGCTGTCTATTAGTACAGATGAAGTATATTAGTAAAGATGCTTTGATATGTATTTTTAACTAGTGTCTTCCATTTATTTTCTACAAATCAACACCAAATATGCGTTCCATATTACAAAACGAGGGTCCATGCGTTAATACATATTTATCTTTTTTTAAACAACCGCTCTTCCCGCTCTATTTGCCCAGGGTTCGGGAAGACATTGCGAAGTCTCTCATGCTCCAGCGCCCTTTCATTTTTGTTGGGTCCTTTGATAGGCCTAATATTTTTTACGGTGTAAAGCTAATCAAACCCGGCGTGGACAAAGAAGGATCTATTTATGAGATGTTAAAAGAAGTCCCACGAAGGGTATCAATGAGGGAGTCGACCATAATATATTGCGCCACAGTACGCGACACAGAAAAGGTAACTATTGCACTTTTCTTTGGAAAACAATCATTTTTTAAACAACATTTTTTTACAATAATCGTGCCCTTCACTCCCTAGGTTCATCACGCTTTGTCCTCGCTCGGTGTTAAAGCTTGTGTTTACCACGGTCAAATGGAGAATACTGCAAGAGAACAGTCACACAAGTCCGTCCCCTAACTCCACCCCTTGCGTTCCAAAAAATTGCCCACGCTACATTTATATTAATTATCTATGTAACTCCTAATTTTTGTAGGGCTTTTGTGAAAGATGATTCTTATGTCATGGTCGCCACTATTGCCTTTGGTATGGGAATTGACAAACCAGACATACGCTGTGTTATACACTATGGTTGCCCTAAAAGCCTTGAGTCATATTACCAAGAAAGCGGTAGATGCGGACGTGATGGATTGTCTTCAGCTTGTTGGCTATACTATAGTCGCAGCGACTTCTCCCGTGCCGAGTTCTATTGTGCAGACATTAAAAGTGTGAGTCACTTTTTCCTATATATTTATATTGAATCCTCTTTTTGATTTTCAAGCCTGGTTGTTACTTTTCCAAATCCCGTGCACCACCCAAATTCTCTCACAATAATTCTAGGAGGCACGGAAAGCAGCTATCATGAACTCATTTATTGCCGGACAACGCTACTGTACTATTGGTACATGTCGCCGCGAAAATCTTCTTGAGTATTTTGGTGAAAAGAGCGCAGCAAACTGTGGTTGGAGACCTTTCTCTCTCTAATTTCAACTTCAATTCTATTGCGCGTACCATTGAGACTACCGTTGTCCTCTAAACAACTTCGTTTTATCCACTGCAACTATACTAGGTAATTGCGACAATTGCACGTCAAAGACTTCTAAAACAAAAGACCTATCGCAGGAATCAGCTCTCTTGCTTGGCTGCATAAGTGACTGTGGTGGACGTTGGGGTATGAATCTCCCCATCGGCGTGCTGAGAGGTTCCTGTACAAGTAAATTATGGTTATCAAAACCACGCAACATTGATGCAATCCATTCCCACAAATCATCCCGATTTATCCTTTCCTTCTATGTTATTTACAGGCAAAGAAAATATTGTCGAACAACTATGACAATTCATCCTATTTTGGCCAAGGTAAATTTCGCCCAGTAAATTGGTGGAAAGCACTTGGTGGCATTTTGATTGAAACTGGTTAGTACGCCTGTCCACTATACCCGTAATTTCTTCTTGTTACGGACCAACCCCAGCCTCAACTTCCCGTGCTCCTTTTGAAACATAAACACTATTGCTTTTTGCAGGCCACCTCAGTGAGGTTGTTAACGGTTGTTACAGATTTGTTAGGTAGCAAAATAAATTGTCGTCTAACCATCTTAAACTATTCTAGTGTCCCTTTTTAAATCGATGTCCAATTTGAACTGATACACTACATGTCCCGCGCAGCCTCTCTTCCAAAGGGACTGATTTCCTTCGTTCTTTCCACACCAACCCTGAACCCCTGATATTAAAGCTTACTTCGGAAATGGTTAGTGACGATGACGACTCCTCAGAAAGTG
The DNA here is from genome assembly GCA_015844335.1 of Chrysopogon serrulatus. Lineage (NCBI taxonomy): Eukaryota > Viridiplantae > Streptophyta > Magnoliopsida > Poales > Poaceae > Chrysopogon > Chrysopogon serrulatus. Next base: position 17,151 of record JADLZL010001600.1, on the reverse strand, counting down.
AAGAGTCCACTCAAGAAGAAATTGAGTCCCTATGCAATGTATGCTCCTGTCATTTAATTTGTATTTTTTTAAACTAGCCACCGTATCAAGATTTATTATTTTCTAAACAACTTAGGTCTTGTCTTCGCTGTAGAATGAAATATTGCTGTACCAGATGCTGAGCAAATCCAGAAAGAAGATTGCCGAAGACAACCAAACAACTCCGTATAGCCTATATCACCCTCTCATTTTGCATTGACACCACACAGTTATTTTTCAAAATTGCCAAATATCGGCTTTTCGTTAATATGTGTTTGCTCCGGCGCACCTAGGTATGCTATATGTAGCGACGTTGTCCTCAGGAGCATTGCTAGGTCCCGGCCATCTAATGAAGAAAACCTGTCCATGGTGGACGGAGTTAACTTGGTACTTAACCTATTTTGTTCTTAGTTCATTTCTACAATAACGGTTCGTTTCAATCCAACTCCTAAAATCATTGATTTTTTTTGTCGCAGAATTTTGTGCACCGCTATGGCTGCATATTCATTCACTGCATCATGGATATGGCTCCAGAACTCAACCTAGGTCTTGACAATTTTGACGAGGACAATATCATGCGAGATGAACTGCAAGCTGGTTGTAATGTGGATTGCCCACAAACCGATTCACAGCCAAGCTCTAATTTCGCTCTATACCAAAACCTTGAAGACATTCCAGAAGACTCTATTGAAATGCACGTACTCAACTTTATTTCCGCAAATGAGGGGGTAAGAATTGAAGCACCTTCTTTTGTACAAAAAGAATTAGAAGGCGTTTAAATCAACTTGCATTTCTTTTTTTTATTTCCATAACAAACTCTCACAACCGCTTGCGTTGTAGGTCACTCTGGAACAGCTGGCGCGCTCTCTGCCGCCCCCATACTATGATTGTGTAGTCAGAGCAGTAGAAGCTCTGGAGTCGTCTTTTTTTATCTACAAAAAAAATGGGTTTTATTTCCGTCTGTAGTTTGTAGTTTTTAATCACTTTGCCATTGTAACGTTCATCTATCTGTTTTCAAACATGAGTAAACTAAAACAGGTACTCACGTCAATTTCGACGATGTCTTTGATTCACCCAGTGACATATTTTTTTCCAAAACATTTACCTTAGTCAAATACATTACGTTTATTTATCTCCATCTTGCCAAATGTTTCCATCCAGTAGTTTGCCTACACCGGTAATAGACGTTGTTTTATGTAGGACGATGGCCTCTCTAGAATTATTAATATAACGCTTTTTTGGTTATATCAGTGTTTTGACTTCCCACTCAAAACAGGCAAACATATTTGTTTTCTGTATGAAAAAGAAAACGTTTTTTTATGTACGAAGATGACCTCTCAAGAATTATTAATATAGTGCTTTTTTGGTTATATCAGAGCTTTGTCATCCCACTCAAAACAGGCCAACATATTTTTTCCATGTAGGAAAAAGAAAGTTCAAACTATGGCAATTTCAATTTAAGCTTTCGCCTAAACGAATAACATTTTCATTGATCCATCTGTACAGCTAACAGCAGTGTCCAATAACAGCAGTGTCCAAACTTTCATGGTACCCATCTGTACCCCCGTTCCTGGTGATCCACTCATGGTACCAGCCATAGTAGCCCCCCAAACTGGTATGGTCCTCCCATCATCCTCTGTCCCGCTTCTTCTCCGACTCCATGGTTCTCTGCTGAGCTCTCCCTCATCATCCTCTGTCCCGCTTCTTCTCCGACAGCATACCATGGTTATCGTATAGCCCGACGTTGAATCTGGTGAGATTCTCCATCCCGTTAGAACTCATCTTAATGTTTATTAAAGAAAGTTTTACAATTTCGGCTTTTTTTTGTTTTGCAGCTCTGCTTTTCATCCCAAACAACCATTTTCGTGCTATAATCAACCGGCGTGCTGTTTTTCAAGTAATGCCATAGAAACTTCCTCCTCCCCTTCACTGCAATAAACTGGAATCTCCCCTCCTCCGTCGGCTACAGAATTTAATTAGGGTTCCGTGTAAAAAAGTCGTACTGTTCCGTTTTTTCTTTCAATCAATGTTTCGACAAAATATATCCAGATTTGAGACGCCGTAGATGACTTTATTTTATTTATAGCTTTAATCTTCTGTGCGTAGTCTACTACCTTTCAACTTCATCACAGATTTTCTTTCTACCATTTTTAACTCCCGCTTCATTTGTTTCTTTGATACTAGTCTCTGCAATGTCAGAACACGATAGCGGTTCGGGGGGTTCAGAAAAATGCAGACGAAAACGATTGTCCAAGAATTCAAGTTCTCGGCCCCCCTTCTCACCGGCGACCTCACGTCTTCTGCTCGACGCAAGCCCTTCCAGTAACGATGTCTCCCCAGATGGGCATGACGTCCAGTCGCTTTCATGCCTTAGTTGCCCGCTTGAAGTATTTCAGGCTATTTCCTCATTTGATTACAGGAAAATAGACATTGTTCAATCAATCGGCTTTGGTGGTCTCTTGAGCATGCCTCCATTTAGACATGTCGATAGTGACTTTTCTATCTGGCTTTTGAGGAGGCTTAAATGGTACAAATGTTTGCTGACGCTTGGAGATAACTTCAGCGTAACAATGAACCCAGAACACGTTGGCAAAATCACCGGTCTAATTCACCAAGGCAGTGACATTTCTGATAGTTCCCTTGAAACAGTCAGTGAGAAACTATCTTTCAGGAAGACAAAACTATCATTTCTTAGCAGTGGAACTGGGTTAGTAGAGGCAGCTGAGTACTTCATTATGCAAGATCTCCCAACTGTAATGACCAAAGAAAACTGCGATCAGTTCAAAGTTGCATTTGTTATTTTCGTCATGGGCCGTTTCCTTGCCCCTAGCGCTGATCACCCGGATGGCAATACAAACTTTTGGGGTGCTCTTGAAAACCCAGATGAGATTACCTCCTTTAATTGGAGTGCTTATGTCTTGTCTAATATAATGGACGCTGCACGACTGTTGAACTGGGTGATACCATATAAGAAACCAATAAATGCAGTTGTTGGCTGTCCACTTATCCTGCAGGTACAACTGAAAAACAGTTACTTTCTGCAATATGTACATGCTATTTTTGGAGCCCATTCTACCACATTTTAAGAACTAAATATCTTAATTTCCTTTTAGATTTTCTACTTGGACAACCTTGAATTTGGTGATCTCAACTTACCTCATGATATTTTGCCTCGATGGAAGATCTTCATATCTAAAACACTTGATGAAATGATTCAAGCTGACAAATGTCCACCTTTAACTGGATCTAGTTCAGTTGAATATGGAAGAACCAAGGTAGTCTCACTCTATTATCATTTCCTTTTCATTGCTGTCCTGTTCTCGCTTGCATCTAATATTCTCTTATATTAATAGGCTATAAGAGAGGACAACTCATGTTATAGTTTCGGCAACCAGCCTGCTATTTACACTGCACCCAAAGGTTTCACACCGTCAGCAAATGTATTTGCATCTGTTAATCGTCGGGCCACGAAGGAAACACATAAGAGCACACCACCTCGTTGTACTGATCCTAGTGTGCAATTTAATAATGCTTCTGCTCCGCGATCCCTTTTCAAAAATCCCCCAAACTTAGAGGATGGCGTATTTGACCTTGCTGCTATCATCAATGAAAATTACAAAGGAAGGTATGCCAGGGGCATCCTAATTTGTTTCTATTCCAATTATTAACCAGCTTTGTTCCACTCACCACCTATGCTTGTTCCTAACCCAACCCCACACTCCCCCCTCTGCAGGTTGACCCTAAAGTGCTGGATGATTTGAAGAGGCACAATGCCAATTGTTTGAAACATCTCTCCAATGCTTATCGCTCCCTTGCTGCTAACATTGTCAATGAAAATACCAAGATTTCCATTAAATTGCTGGACTACATGGCAATTTCCGATGCAAACAACGTGTCTCACTCAGCGCCCAAAACACCGGGGCCAAGACGATGGACATTCAATGACTTCATCAGTGGAACTGAATCTAGCACTGAAGGTACCTCTCACCAGTGCACAGCCTTTTCTCGCTACAGTCTTAATGCCCTGTTTCTTACTTATTTTGCCCCGTGTTGGATTTAGGTGAAGGTAACTCAACCCCTTCTAAAATGGCTAGGACAGATCTGCCAGCTGCACCACTCTCTATGAACCGACACGAAATGCAAAGTTTGGCAGCCATTGGTTCGTGTCATATTCCATCCATACCGAAAAGTAAGTTTCATGTATCTCTCTTAGTTATCTTGTATGGTTTTTTAATTTCTTTCGCAAACATAATACTCCCCTGTGCTTACCACCACCCCCAACCCTTGCTTTATTTTCCTTGTAGGTGTTGCTGGCAAAGCCTCTTTGGAAACCCCGAAGCAGCTCAACGATGGGCCTATCCAGCCGCCAGTTGAACGTGTCGGACACAAGAAGGGTGATACAGGCACTACATCTGAGGGGACCAAACCAATACCATCTTACTATGCACCTTTACGTAAGTACCAATGCCATAAACTTTGCTTGACTCTGGTTCTATTTTTCTCCAGACACACGTGATTCGCATCAGTCAACTAACACACCTGGTTCCCCGTAACAAATTTGCTTTTCTTTTTTTTTTGTAGTTCACAAAAGCATATCCCATCTGGATGCTGTCCCCAACTCTAGAGTTACACCATCTGATGCATTGCTGGCCACCCCCGCCAATGGAAAAACCTGCATTGGAATCGCATCTAAGAATAATTTGGCCCAAAACCAGAGTGTAACCAAGATTGAACACCCGATTCAAGTACCTGGTTCACTATTAGGGAAACCACAAGATGAAGCCACAGGGAAACAAGATTCTCCCTTCGATATGTTCAATGCAAGAGCTTTCGACACTCCTGAGCAAACTATTAAGATGGGTCATTTTCTCTCAATGTCCCACCATCTGATAACACAAAGAACACATCTGTTTCGTTCCTTCCAATCAAAAGGCTGGACTCACTGGAAGCTGTGGATCTGAACGACTGGATCTTTGCGAAAGAATAGGCAGGTTTGATGTCGACTCAGAAAAAAAACGTCAGTTGCGGCACCCACGCCATCTCACTGGGAGATGAATCTAAAATTTCCGGTGATTGAACAGCAAGTCTGCACCGACTTCATCGAGTGGTTAGCAATCACGCACTCAAATGAACTGCAGAGGTATTTGCACTTCCCTGCTCTCTCCATCAGTAGCTGCAATCACGGCTGATGTTTACTTTTAATCATTTTGCCCAACGATTTTTGTTGTAGCGACTGGATCGTGCACTCCTCTCCACGCCTGTTAAAGATTTTCGGTTATCAGCTGAAGGAGCAGTTTGCACTCATGAAGCCATTGTCATGTGATTTATTTGACACAGCTATCCGTCGTTTGAAGCAGCTGGACATAACCTCGCAACGTTCGGACCCACCACTTTTATGGCGGCACTTGTTCGAATCTGACTACGCGGTGAGCTAAAAAACAGCCCATATGCTTCGGTGGTCATTAACTTGATTTGTGTAAAATTAGATATGCAATTAACAATCTCGGTTTTTGGAAATCCACCCAGGTGCACGTTCTTGATGACAGAAACCCTACAGCCAGCAAGTGCATAGTAGACCAAGCGGTCGGTGCTGCTTGTAATTACCCTGTCCACCAATGCCGGATGGTTAGTGCACTGCTTCATGTCTTGACTCCAATTCGTCAACCATTTGCTTTTCCCTCGTTTTTTCTCAGTTCACCGTCTCACCCTATCCCTATTTTCAACAGTTCATTGTACCGGTGTTTGCAAGCGGGCAATGGTCATGTTATGCATGGGACATGAAGACGGCAGTGGTACACATCATCGATCCGTGTGTTGGCCATGAGTCAGATAACATTGTGATCAACAGGCACTCTCCAAACATCAACAAATTGGCAAGATCTCTATCAACGATGGCTCACAACTTGTTCACTGGCTCGGTCCCTAGCTTCACATCAAGCTGCCCTTCAGTCTTTTGTTTCAGTGGTCTTCCTTATAGCAGGTACGTTCCCAGTCCAGTCGTCACTGGCGCTTCACAAATCCTCGGGTGGCGAACCATGCATCATTTTGTTTCAGTTTTGAGCATGACACTATTTTGGCATTATCATCAGCTTCGAAAGTGGGATGCTGACTCTGTTCTGCATCATGAACTTCGATGGTTCAAACCTTGTCCTTGATCCAACCGAGGTATGGATTCCCTTCTTCAAAATACCGGCTACCTGTTAGTATTCTTTTATCCTATTTCGCCTAAACGTCTGCTTGTTCCTGCCAGGCCAACCTCTATAATTTCAGAGCCTATCTACTATATCAGATCATGGAAATAGCAGACAACGGTGGAAGGAAGCCTGCAGCATTTATACAGTACATTGACTGATCACATTCCAGATTCAGTTCCAAGACCATCACCAACTTTGTTTGGGTGGCTGTCCAGAATATTTTGGTTGTCGGCTAGATGTCACTCTCGCAATTTCTGAAGACTGTTTTAATTTGGGAACATAAAACTTGGGCTATGTACCCCCATCGCTGCACCCCCCTTCGGTTTCTATGTTCGTTCAGACTATTTCTCATCGCTGTCACAGAACTTACTATGTACCTGTGCCACTTGACATCTTACTTTCTTTTTATTTGGCATAAACCCCAAAAGTGACATTGAATGCCCACAATTGGAATGCTCTCCGTATCATTGTGCACGCCCCATTCACCCCACTTGTGGTACATTGCAACAATACCCCTAGTTTAGACCTTGTACATTTCTATGGCTGGAGAAATTCATTTCTTTGGCTATACAACACATCTAGTGAACTAAACCATTAAAACTGTTTATTATGGTGGATGTACAAGGTGAGTCTTAGGTTTACGAAATTAAGCCGATTCGAGAATTAGGAACGAAGGAGCCGAGTATAAGGGTGCGTGTAACTTAGGATATATGATGCTGATAAATAGAAACATCAAAGCAAATCACAATCCGAGGGAGATTCAATACAAAGGGTACAAACAGATGAGAGCATGCACGTGGTACTTAGAAAAAAGAGAAGGAACCTATTCAAATGGGTGTCCGCTGGGGAATAAAATAAGAAAAGGAGGATGTCGATGTACAATCCAAATGTGAGTCCTGATGTACTCCCTCCGTTCCGGAAAACATGCAACTTTAGCGCGCAGTAGCATGTTTTAGTGTATCAAGTTTAACTAATTATAGATAAAAAACTATAAACATTTATAATGTCAAATAAACATTATTAGATTAATTACGAAGTATATTTTTATAATAAATTAATTTGACACCACAAATACGAATACTATTCGCTAGAAACTTGGTCAAACATAGACTACTTTATCCGCACGCAACCCATAGTTGCATGTTTTGTGGAATGGAGGGAGTATAATACAACGTGGGCGAGGAGCACACCGTGTGTCCCAAGTGTAATTTGTGTCTTCTCGAGACGCCGGCTCCGTTATCCCTTTGCTCCCCAAATAGGGGTATTGTCGACGGAGCTGCGACAATCTGCAAAAAAGGCGGGGGAAAGACCGGGAGCGGTGGACGGGTGGTTGGGGGTGGGGGCGGGGGGATCGATTCATCAACAATCGGCTGAGATCAATTCATCGCAAGAGGTACGTGGCACGCTGAATGTGTTTTCATCAAAGGCGAATCTAGGTTTTGGGACCATATATTCCGTCGCAACAATCCTGATATCATAGATCTGGATCCTCAGCAGGTATGGAGGGAGCGTGCTCGACAGCAGTGGCTGCGGCAGAGAAAACACGAAGCCCGATTATTATACTGGAAGAGGTAAAAATTGGAGCATCCATGGATAAGTAGCTGCATTTCGAAAAAGGATGAAGACGGAAATGAAATGTATGGGACAGAAATGATCTAAGTCTGTAGAGATAAGGTTGATGACAACGTTGGGTCCAATTAATTTTTATTAAATGAACTAGAAGGGGAGTGATGTATGGTAGCTACATACAGTATAATACTTGTTTGACAGTTTGCAGTACTGAACAAACCCGTAACAAGTTGTTTATGTGTATAGTATATCCCATAAATGAGCCAATAGTTGGTAAAAAGAAACAGCGATTTGTGTTGGTGACAATGTACCTGATAACATGAAGTGTGCCACAATGTATATGCAGGGGGGTGCACAGGTTATCACAGTGTCCAAAAGAGCAATGCTGGATGAAGTCATGGGTCAAGTGGGAGGTAGTTCGCCGGTATATACAGATGTTGATTGTGGGGTGGAAGGAGTAAAGGTTTGCGTCCAACTAGATCTATGTTTAAGTGAGGTGAGGAAAATTGAATTGGTGGAAGGTGCCCCGTTCCAGACAAGGGATGAAGCTCAGGAACAAACGGTACTGATGGCTTTTAGACGACTTGATAGCTGCTGTCGCCTAAAAATATTAGACTTCAGCAGTAGGGTTGCGAGGAGTTTTGGTGCTTGCAACACATATGGATATCTAAATGAGAGCATGGGTGTGGTAAGGAAGATTGTCGATAAATTTGACGGGTGCCTAACAAAGTGCAGGGAGTTTGCAATAGGTCTGGAGAGGAAGGAAGCTGTTAGGACATTTGGTGGGCCAACTGGACAATATGGCACAGTGTATAGTAAGCTAAGAGAGAATCTAGGAGACATGGAGAAGAAATTTTCAATGAGATGTATTAGTGCACGGTCAGGGTTGAATGGTTTTGAATTTGAAATGATGGAACACAAAAATAGGGCAGTGGCAAAATCGAAGCAACATGCGGACAAGGTGCTAAATGTATAACTTTCCATTTTATGTGCATGAATTGGATGTGTTAATGAAAGTGACTACTAATATAAAATATTGTTCTGATTTTCAGTGCTATTCAAAGAAGGCGGTACTGCAGTCAAAATTCATACTTGACTATGTCCTGTCATACTTAGGGTTTGGACAGGCAAGGTATAAGAATGGCCCAGATAGTAGTGGTAAGGTGAAGGCAGTTGTTGAGTTCTTCGTACCGTACATGCAGCACCTGAAGTTCTGTGGGGCTCTTAACATAAAAGCAAAGGGTGATACTACAATATTTGCAGAGGAGAATGCCGCATATGAGGCTTTGTTGTTCATTGAAGGAAACTTCAAAGTAGAAATTGTTGATCTGAACCATTCGGAAAGGATAGACCATATCAATAAACAGGAGACTAGCAGAGATGCTTGAAGGAATTATGGAGTTGGGTGAAGGGATCAAGCAAGCGTGGTGCGAAATGAAAGAAATCATTGAAGCCGAACGTGTGCGGTGTAACGATGAAGCCGAGACAGCAATCGAGGAACAACTAGAGGGAGGGGGAATCGATGCTTACAAGTTCTGCGCAAATGGAATAGCAAAGGCTGAAGAATATTCACAAGACTACTTCGAAGAATCCTGGGGTCTATTTCATACTCTAGAAAAGTTAAGATGTAAGCTGGGTGTGATCAAGATGAGACTTGGCACGATGTGAATGGAATAAAATGGGCAGCACAATGTTTAAGAGTATTAAGTGCGGGTGTGGTTGAATGATTAAGAAATCGAGTGTGAGGGGTGGCTGACAAAATCAAAACATGAACGAAGGTGCTTGGTTGTGTGTTTTTGTAGTGATGGATAGCTGTTTAATTCGAATACTGGGTGATTTCTTTGATGCTGTAATGCGGCGCAAGCCAAATGATTGCGTGCAACCACAATTTTAGGTGGAAATAACTGCACACAAAAAAGCAAAAAGGGAGTGTGAGGAGTAAGGATTCTGGCGGGTGTTTTTAATTTGAGTGCCGGGAAAGAAATAGGGTTCACATGAATGCTATAACATAGTGAAGAAAATAGTACAAAATTGTCCTGGTCGGCGAATATTATCTGGGAAATAGTGAATCTAAAACTGCTTGAAGTCCTTTTTCGGTTGACTGGGCGTCTAATTGGAGGGGTGGCGAGCTGGGCGTGAGATGCTCCGGGAATAGGGTCTGCAACTTTGTTGGGCTAAAATCTTTCGAACAATTAAAAAATAGAGAAGATTAGTGGAGGCAGGGTTACGGGGGGCCTATAACCACTAGGTGAAAATGAGCAATGCTAGATCGTGCGGGGGATGTATTTATAATTAAAAAGCGAAAATACTGGGAGGAAACTGTGTTGAAAAAAAGAGGTCCTGCACAAACGAAAATGAGAAACAAATATACGAGGCGAGTGGGGAAAAAAAAAGGAATGCACACGGTAAAATGGAGGCGGTTACAAGACTGGCGCAAATGGATTTTTCTAAGTGAACTTGCGCCGAAATTAAAAGATACAAACATGTTTAATAACACAAGAGTGTGAATGAGCTGGTGGGGGGCAGCTCCTAAATCAATTGATTCAAGGGAGCACACAACAAACAGTGGGTGATCTGTGACAAATTAATGACTTTGAGGTACCCAGTTGGGGGAGCTGCGTCTGTTACATTGAGAAGGGAGGGGGTCAACCAAAAAGCTTCAGAAACGAACTATTGAAAGGGGAGCTGCTGTGTCATCATGCAGAAGCGACGTTGTGAAACAAAAAAAAAGAACAACCCTCGATGCAAGGCGCCTGTTCCAGAGAAAAGGTATGTCAAAACAGATATATGAACCAGGAGTACGAAAAGATGAATCCGGGAAAGAACAGGTCAAAAGGCGGAGTAACAAAGGGTTACCTCATTGGAGATCATTGTCATTTTCTTCACAGACAGGGCTCAGAGGACGGATTCCTGGACAGCGCCTAGAGTCATGGTCGTTGCTACGGCACTTTTTGCAGTGGCGTGATTGTCTCACCGCACCAGAGAGTTGAGATCTTTGGCGCTTCTTGCGATTCTTCGAGGCCCTGATACAGACTTCTGCACCCCCCTTGACGCGAGCATTGGACGGCCTCCCGTCCCTAGGGATAAATTGAGGAGGCTTTATTGAATTCAAGTTGATAGAAAGACCACTCCTGCTGTCGGTGATGTGTGTGCCTCTGACGTCGCTGTCTGAAAAGACATCACTTCCAGATGTATCTCCTGGGCAACCTTCAGAACAGCTAGAATCATAACCAACCTGGCAGGTTGTCCGGAATGCATCACGTTTTTCTTGAAGCTTTTTCAATGTCGCAGTTGCTTGTTTCAGTGCGTAGTCGAAACAGTCGCCGTCCAACTCAGCCAAACTAGCTACTTCACGAAGTGTGGTAGCCAACATATTTCTCTTCAAAGCCTTGTCCTGGGCAGCTCTTGTGGGTTTGACAGCGGGGAGGAGGTGAGGTGGTTCGGTCAATCGTGCAGATCTTGTCCACCTATTCATGATGTGGATCACTGGGATCTCGGGAAGTCCTCTCTGAACCATAACCTGCCAAGGGGGCGGGGGGCAGTAATGACCATCAAAATAGAAAACAGTCTAGCAATGGGGGGAATCTGTACATATCGAAAGTGTGTTGCACTTACAAGAAGGGCGTGGCAGCAGAGGATGCTGAAATGGTTGTATAAACCACACTCACAGTCATATAAACCAGAATCTTCATTGACAGAGATCTTGAAATCGACTTTTGACCATTTCTCCCTACGTTCACGCTGTCCATGGACTACCATATAACAACTTGGGGGGTCAGATGGAACAACAACGAACGCAGTAGATCTTCCCAGTTCTTCAATGAACAAATTATATGCAGCCCTTGTGTAAATGCGTGAGGCGTGACGCTCAATAGGCCAACCAAACCGAAGCTGGATGTCACACTGCATCAAAAATAACAACAAAGGGAAATATAAGAAAAATGGCTACAGAGAAACAAATAATATAGAGGATTGCATCAGGTAAGATGGAAACCTGTTTAGTCTTCTCGTAAGCATCAAAATCTGCTTTCTCTAGCTCAGAAACAAGCTTGTTATATTGTACCACGAATAAATTCAATGGCGAGTTCCTTGGAACATAGTGCTTAAGGACATTGTTGGCAGATTCACTGCGTTGTGTGCTGGTCATTCGGGCACAGAAAATATCTTTGAACCAGGCTTTGGCCCACATGGAACGTGATTCATATGCCCTGGTAATCTCAGGATGGTGTTCAAGGTGGTATTTAGCAACCATAGCTGCCCATGATTCCTCAAATTCTTTCACAGATATCATATGGTTAACAACCTTGTTGAAGTCGTCTTGAAATTGCTTGTGCTTGTTGAACAAATGTCCAAGGACCTCAACGAGCTTCTTAAGGACATGCCACTTGCACCAACGGTGCTTCGTGTCCTTTAGAACAAGACGTAGAGCTGCTCCCATTGCTGCAGCTTGGTCTGCAAGACAAATATTGGATTAAGCCAAGTACTCAGAAAACAAAATGTGTGTGTGTGGGGGGGGGGTACCTGTTAACATTGTGAGTGGAGCTTTCCCGCCCATCATTTCAACGAAGGTCTTGAAAGCCCACGCAAAACTTTCAGTTGTTTCGCGCGTCAGGAGAACTCCAGCAAATATAACACTCTGGAAATGGTTGTTGACGCCGACAAACATTCCGAATGGCATGTTATATATATTAGTCTTGTAAGTCGTGTCAAAGGTAACGACATCACCAAAAAAGCTATACATCCTTCTGCTGTTACCATTGCTCCACATCAGGGAAGTGATCCTAGAGTCCCTGTCCATCTGAAATGAATATACAAAGTTCGGATCCTCATCACGCATCTTCATGAGATTCAGCATGGTCTTCTAGATGTCATCAGAAATTAACTCAGCCGAAATCTCTGAACAAAGGTTTTTGAGTCGGCTCCTGCTGAAAGTAAGGTTGTTCATAGAGCCAGAAATGCTGCCCATGACAGAGTTTACTTTGCCAAGGCTAACATTGTTCATGCGGAGGTAACGAACCATGTCCTTGGTCGACTGGTCAATGCTCTGATGTGACTTTAGATGACGCTTCTCCCCCACCCAATTGACTAACTCATGATTGTGGTCAGCAACAAATATGGACACAAAATATTCATTATTCTTGTTCCGAAGCAAGCGGAGACGAGCAGGGCAACCACACATTGTTGTGGAATGTTTAGTTTTTTTCCCGGGCTTGCCCTGCAATAATGTGGGGCGAACCGTTCATTGTAAAACAACAAACCAGTTAAATTTGTGATGCATATAAAAAAAAGGAAAAATGTAGCTTACAGCTCTTTGACATCTGTACTCCTGCATGTTCCTATCTTGTGTGCCATCTGGCTTCTTTTTCCCATCCTGGTTTGTACCTTTGCGAATGCTGAAACCAACCTCCCAAGAATATAGGTTGTAGAACTGGCACGCATCCCCTAGGGAGGGGAAAACAGCTCCAACTTTGGGTAAGAACATGTGTTCTATTGGAGCGTCGCCTGCATTACTCATTGCTGCACCGACAGCACCAGCAATGATTTCGTTGTTTGCTAATGGGCTTGTGGTCTCCCAGTTAGCTAACCTACAATTAAAACCAACATTGGTCAAATCAAAGGAAGGGAGGACTTGCGGGAATTCCGATAGATTTCACACAAAGAGCCGGAAGAATCAAGGAGAAAAAAGAGCCAGAGATGTCCTACCAAAACGAGAGGCCTAAAAAAAGGGACACCAGGTATGCGAACACTGATGCGACCTTCTAAAAAGGGGCATCCAATAACATAGAAGCCAGAAAAAAATGGACCATCGAAGGATTATGGAATTCGGTGCGGCAGAAATATGGAGGCAATGAAATAGCCAAAAATGAAGACGAAGTAAGGAACGGCACTTACGGCGTGGGGCGTGCATCATCAGCAGAGGAATAACCAACGACAACATCACGACTGGGGTCAGGATTCAGGGTCTCCTTAGAGGAAATGTTGACATCCTCGCCGAATGAACGGGTGGAACTGTATTCATTTATTATGAATAAATTACTAAACAAAGCGATAAGCATAGCATTACTCTACACAACTAAACAGCTGAAAAAGAGGGAGGGGGGGCAGACCTATCGGTGATAACATGGTCAGGAGACAGTTGAATTGCCTCTGTTTGGTCCTGGGAATAATGCTTATCATGCAGACCATCAAATTCATCGCCAGAGAAATATTCACCGAACTGAATATTGGCGATGTTGAGCAGGTCGTAAACAGTGGTCACAGGTCCGTTAAAGCGATGATAGTAGTGCGGTACGAGATAACAAAAAATGGTATAGCGGATCGTTAGAACACAAAAGTAAGGTGGGGGGTGGCTAAGATAACAACTTTGGGTGGTCATTAACAGAATAAAAAATATGGTATAGCAGCTGCTTCGTACAAAAAAGTAGTAGGGGGGTGGCGGCTAAAACAACAACTAAGTCTGTTGTTAAAGAAACAAAGAACATAAACGGCGAGATATGACAGGGGAATATTGCGAGAGGTAAAGGAAAGGTTGAGTAATTTTGCAAACAAACAAAGTAAAAAGCAATGACCAGGTGTTGACTACAAAAAAAAGGAGGATGCACTCACCTTGAAGGAATATGATTACGAGATGACAATAGACAAACTGCGTGTTCTGGGGAGGAAAGGTTATCAGTAAAGGCATCAGATTCGTCGCCAGAGTAGTCGGCGCCAGAACTGGAAAAGTAACATTGTGCTAGGGTTAAAAAGGGACAAAATGTGGGAACTAACGAAGGCCATAGCAGCATTGGGACTAAATGAAACACAATTACGAGATGGAAAAAGACAATAAAAATGCTTGACAAAATAAACCAATGTACCTTGGGAGGTGCATCCTCGCTGGAAGAATAACCAGTGGATGTTATTTGGTCGCCTTCGGGGAGAGAGGTATCTTCAAAGCGTGGTTGGGGAACAGTGGAACTGCGAAGATGTTAACGAACTGAAGTCAGCTAAAAGAAAAATACAGACAGGCCAACAAAACAACGAATGAAAAAATGTCAAACGCAATGAACAAACAGGAGTGATGGCATCGAAAGTGTAAAACGAACCTGTCGAACTCGGTGTGGGAGGCCTTGTATTCAACACTGTGATTGAGGAGGGGGGCGTCACCATAGAAGTTGTTGTGAGTGTGGGAAATGAGAGAATGATGAGGCACGCCGCTGAATAAAGAAGCAGTAATACACAAAAGAGAGACAGAAGTTGACATTGAGCAAATCTAGCGCAGATTAACTATGGAAAATTAAGAACAAATGCTATGGTGTAGATATTATTGACAATAGTGAGGGGAGAATGAAACAACACCTGAGTGGGCTGATAGAACTGCGGGGAGCGACGCTAGCCATCAGAGCTAGAAATGAGGGTTGAGCGGAGAGACTGGTACCAAATCCAACGCCATCGTCGGGAAAGTTGAGATGAGCACCAAAATCACAGAAGGATGTGGGATCCATGTCGTTGCAAAAGCCACTGATAGAAGGGGGGAGGGGATTGTTGAAGGATGAGCAAAAAAATCGAAAACAAAAAGGTCAATCATCAACGATGGCACCAGATCCACAAAGGGGGCGCGGCGAACATGAATGAATGAAATTCAAAGAAACGCGCCGCCGATGCGTCGGGACGAAGCCATAAGTGGGTAGCGAGTCGAAGCTTAGACCGGAACAATGGAAAAATAGAAGGAGAAGAAGAGAGATGGAGACGAACCATAGAGAGGCGGCGACGAACTGGGGGCGCCGGAGAGCTAGGTGAGAAACATGGGGGATTTTGAAAAAGAATCTGGGCTCACGAGGAAGGGGAAGGGAGGAAAGTGGGATTGTACCGCGGGTGGGTCCCATTAAAGATGCGTATCTGACATGAAGAGACGTGTATACCGGTTGTATTTGAGTGTATTCAACCGGGGGTAAATACGAGCGCGAATCTCAGCGCGCTCGATCAAACGGGCGCATGTAGCAGAGCACATGCCCTGCGGGGCAAAAAATACTTTACCGGCACGATGTGGGTGGGGGGTCGATCGGTACTGCGCCCTCGGGCTTCAACGACCAGAGTACGTATGTATGTACTGGGGCTGTAGTGGGGGTCCCAGAAGAGTGTGGAACCACCAGGATATACATATACATATAAAAATGGTTTGATATTATCCTCCACTATTACTTGCTTGGCTATATATTTTCTTTACAGCGGTCAGGTATTTATGTATTTACAGCTAGCTGCTTGTACTAGCTCTCCTGTCTTCGCCTATGAAAAGAGATGGGACGTGCATGCATTGCATTAAGCAGCTAGAGGCAGGCAGGAGTACATACGTGAGCGTCAGACCTGCTGAACCACTTTCTAGTACACGTCCAAATTAAACATCATATATACATGCAGCCAATGGGTCAAGGGAAATATTGTATATAATAGCTGGATAGACGATGTACGTAGACTATATTTTGTTTTCCTATACACGTGTGGTTAAACCAAGGCTTAGGAAAATCCTTAATCAACTGGAATAGTTAGCTTGGGATTATTATATGAGTTTTGCTTCGGTGGTCCTTTTAAAAGAAATGGCACGGCTCTTAAAGCACCAAGATAAGTAATTAAAATTAATTTGTTTTGGATCTGGACCGGCCCAGCCCTATCTGTGTCCAACCCACCAAGTCCAGAGGCTGCCCATACTTGGCGACGCAGTAGGCGCCGACGGTCCCTCGCCGCCGTTGGGGGGTCTTCGTTGACCAGAGGCCGGTTTCTCGCAGCGAGCTTGAGGACACAGATGGCCTGCGCCTGTGACCGGAGCGGCACGTCGCCTCGTCGAGGACGTGCTACGCCGTATCGTAGTAGTCGCGCAGCTGTAGCTTGTTCCTGAACTCGTGACGCAGTCCTCTGCTCCGGCAGAATGCGGCAGCTGCTCGAGGTCGTACCATGATGGCTTGAACTCTCTTGTCGAACTGCTGCATCTTGATGCTTCCCTTGCGGAAGGTGAGCTCGCCCAGCACCTCCTGCGGCTCTGGCGAGGCGATGTCCATTACGGTGATGCCGAGGAGCAGAAGCTAGGCTTGTCGAGTGGCCGGCAGCGCAGGAGGATGGAATCCTCGATAGCGGAGAACGAGCGGGGCGGGAAGAGACCCATGGCGGCGTCGGCACGGCAGTAGACCGCCGTGATTCCACAGCAATCGCAGGTCGCTACCTCCGTGCCGGTGCCGCCTTGCCGAGAGCCCCTCCGTTCGACGCCGCTGCGAACAATCGAGTATGGACCCCGAGTGGGCAGCGGCTGGGCTTAGGTTCTGTCCATATCCAAACGAAATTATTTTTTAATTAATTTCCAAGGTGCTTTAAGATGCGTGTAAATTTCTTGAAGAGACCA
>JADLZL010001599.1:0-137609 GCA_015844335.1 Chrysopogon serrulatus | reverse complement strand
TATTTCTGCCAACATCGTTGCTATTCATTTAATCTTTTCCTTTTTCTGTTTCCAGGGTTTAGGTTCCTTGATACAAGCCTTGTAGGCGTTGAATCCCTTCCTAAAATAGCAACATAGAATAGATGAACAAATTACAAATTGTATACAATGTGTTTTAAGTAGCATTGCGCACATTGTTTTTTTTTTTCCTTCTGAATTCTGATTTCCTATATGGACCTTGAAAATGTATGTTTTAATTTGTTAGTGCCTGCTCAAGTGTAAACAAAATTTTAAAACAGTTATATGTAATTTGGGATGTACTATGTCAAGATTTAATATAAGCCATCTTTCTTCGACTTTTCATGTGTAATTTGGGCTGTACCAAGATTTAATAAAAGTCCTCCTTTCCTTGGGAAAAAAAAAGTAATATTGTCTCAGGCACAACCGCACAGCCATTATATTCTCAAAAAAAACACACACAACTGGCACCAACGGCTCAGCTCATTGGCGCACAAATCAGCAACGGCCGCGGCCCAGGTTGCCTCCCTTCCTATTCCTAGATGCATTTGAAGGCCGGAGGCCTCTGGCCCATGTCGACATTGTTTTTTTTTTTCACTAGCCCAACAGAGAACCTTTCCCGGCCCTGCTAGAGATAATTTAACAATCGAAATAGAAACAGAAACAAAAATCATCATAGTGATGACTAGTGAGAGAGAGTTCATCTTCTTCTCCAAGCTGATTTCTGCTTGTTAGCTACTCACGTCAACGGAAAATCTCGCGTTCACCTCCTCTCCAGTCTCTCCGCCTCCCGCACACCTTTCTGGCTCTGGTCTGTCCCTCTCTCGTTTATTTCTGTCGGCGACGGCTGGGGGGGCCTGCGCCGCTCTCACCTTCGCCGGCGACGAGCATCCACAAGGTACGCCATCTTCCCTTACCTCCTTCCCCTGTGCGAAACCAAGCACCTCCAAACCCTAATTTGAGCTATTTTTATCCGGATCTGACCCAATTACATGCATATGTATTATACCCCTACCTCTACCTTCGATCTCTGCAAAAGAATTAACTAAAGAAAAGGTATAAATATGTACCCGTGTCCTATACTGATCCGGCCCTGGTGGGTTTATGTCCTATGGTGTTGTGTACTGGTGATTATATGTTTATTTACTGATGAATTTTGTGTGGATTATTTCACTGGGGTTTTGTTGTTTCGTTTGCAGTAGTCATCTCTTTACTAGGGGCCTAGAGGTGACGAAAAAGCCTTCACAATGAGCAGCATAGGCACAGGTTATGATCTGTCTGTCACCACCTTCTCTCCAGATGGCCGCGTCTTCCAGGTCGAGTATGCCACGAAGGCTGTCGACAACAGCGGGTTAGGTTTCACTGCCTCCCACTTCCTATTTTGTTTTGCTTCCTTTTTCTATGAATCTTATTGATGAAGCCATGGTATTTGTGGATAGAACTGTTGTTGGGATCAAGTGCAAAGATGGCATTGTTCTGGTAAGATAAGATTCATCCCCCTCTTCAGTTCAGTTCTAAAGTTGAGTTGCTCAAGTCTTGACTGGATTGCAATTTGGTGGGTGGTCCTTTAGGGTGTCGAGAAGCTAGTAACCTCAAAGATGATTCTGGAGGGGTCAAACCGGAGGATCCATTCAGTGCACCAGCACTCTGGCTTGGTAATGCCTTTTGCAAGTGTCTCAAGATTGATAATGGTTTTGATGTAAAATCATGTTGTTGATGAAAAAAATGTAGGACCAATTTTGGAGTTCTGTTTTGACCTTCCAGTCTGTTTTCTTATATAATCAACCGTTGATTGAATATAGTAGCAAGATAGAAAAAGCATGCTCTATTATCTGTTTTCCTATATAATCAACTGTTGATGACATTTTATCTATTGAGATTTTAGTTTTCTTTAAAATTTTCTTGCAGTGATGCCTTTTCTTTTCTTGCAAAGCTCCATGTGTTTTCACAAATTACTTTTATGGTCAACTGCAGGCTGTTGCTGGTTTAGCAGCAGATGGCAGGCAAATTGTTTCAAGGACCAAATCAGAAGCTGCCAGTTATGAAAAGTAAACAACTAGTCTTTTACAACCTGCAAGATCTTTTATATGATTATGTTCTAAAACTTTAGTGCACCAGGGTCTATGGAGAACCCATTCCTGTGAAGGAATTGGCAGACCGTGTGGCAAGTTATGTTCATCTTTGCACGCTGTACTGGTGGCTCAGGTAATATATATTCAACAGTGTGGTCCATAATTACTGGAGACATGACTTGTATTCATTATTCATCAAACATTATTTTTGGCTACTGGACTACTGGAGTCAACCTTAACTTGGTCTCCGTTGTATCAGGCCTTTTGGTTGCGGTGTTATTCTTGGAGGCTATGATAGGGATGGGCCACAGCTCTACATGATTGAGCCCTCAGGAGTCTCCTATGTAAGCTGTTATTATTGTATTATTACAGCTAGAGTTGTATCAACATGAGTGCATGTGCTCATTGTTTTAGTTTTTACATGAGTTATATGCCCCTTAGCCGATTCTTGTTCAGTATGGATGATGCTTGTATGGATGATGCTTTCTTTATTGGCATTACATAATTAGAAGCCTTGTGAATTTGAAATATAATATTTATTGACTTTCAAACTTGACCAGAAATACTTTGGTGCTGCATTGGGTAAGGGAAGACAGGCTGCAAAGACGTAAGCTTGCCAGTTTTTTTTTTTTTTAGTGCTCTCTCTGTTTCTTGTTCTTCTGTTGCAAATCACTTTCCAATGCATATAAAACATAATTTGATAAACTTTGGACACTGCCTTTTAGTGTAAAACCTCATTTTTCTTACAAAATAGTTCTAACCAGTCAACATAGCCTTTTGTCCCAGTGATGCCTTGGACACTGACAGTCTTCAAAGCACAGCTTTAACTATTTTCTTATAAAATAATTCTAAAACATAGAAAAATATACTTTTATGAAACTAAATTTCAAGATAAATTTTCTCATATCACATTCAATTACCCAAAACCAACACATAAATTTAATATACAACCAAAATTTAGACTGATTGACTTAGGACAACCTCAAAATGTCACATATTTGTGACTGTAGAGAGTTGCTTACCGATAAAGAAAGCAACAAGAGAAAGGAGTATCCTCCAACTATCATCTTAGCTTTCAATAATATGAATTATTTGACAGATACAATGTTTTTTACTCTTTTGTTCTGAACAGAAGGTAAACGGGATGCTAACATTGTCGTATCGATATAGAATATTGATTACACTGTTACATCACTCAATGATCTCCAGCATATGCTTCCTTTTTATGTTCATTGATTAGAGTTAACATTAAAGCATAGACAGGATTCATGTAGATCATTGGAGCTCAAAGTTTATTTCACCTTAGTTTTTATGTATATATCTTATCAAAGTACACTACTGGCTTTAGCCATTGTGTTCCATAATCTTGCTAACAAGAATATTTTGTCAATTGTTATTTATATTAAATTTACCTTTGGGATTGTTCCTGTTTCTGTGCGTACTTCTTTTATCTTATGGTTATGGATGGACCTCAGATTGATTCTGAACCCTACTGTTTGAATGTTCTCTTGCAGTGAGATAGAGAAGTTGAAGCTTTCTGAGCTTACATGCAGAGAAGGCATCGTTGAAGTTGCAAAGATGTATGTATAAGTCTCTTTTCTCATAATTGTACAAAATTTGCCACTTAACAATTTTTGAAGTTT
This sequence comes from Chrysopogon serrulatus, assembly GCA_015844335.1. NCBI lineage: Eukaryota > Viridiplantae > Streptophyta > Magnoliopsida > Poales > Poaceae > Chrysopogon > Chrysopogon serrulatus. The sequence goes on along the minus strand of JADLZL010001599.1, from coordinate 133,897 downwards.
TACTTTTTTGCCTGAATTTATAGCCTGGCATTAATTTTTTTTTTTTTTCTTTTGATTAGTTGGATTCATTCATTGTTCCATGTCATTCTAGTAAGCTATTGCTCATATTTGTACATTGCCTGGCAAAGGGTTTACTCGGTTATCATTGTTTAGTCATTATAAGAACTTCTGTGAGTACATTCATTTTATACTAGACTTCTTTTATATCGAAATTTTGCTGCTAGGACTAGGAGTGTTATTAGTAAAAAACTGCTTAGTGCTTAAAAATGACTGCTTAGTTTGATTAACTGTAAACAATAAAAACAACTGTTATTGATAGTTTACATCTTATCTCAAGTGATCCTGATGTTTTAACTTTTGTTAAAAATTCCTGAGTTTCTTTTGATGCCTATGAAACCTGAAAAGGCTGCTGTTCAAAATTTTGCATTCTGACAAAACCTACCCAATGCAGAATTTATGGTGTGCATGACGAAGCGAAGGACAAAGCTTTTGAGTTGGAGTTGAGCTGGATCTGTGATGAATCGAAGCGCCAGCATCAGAAGGTACTGTGGGATATTCACATGAAGAATGGTCTCTGAATATTTTCAATGTGAATTTTATTGTAACTTTTTTTTTGCTCACTTGTCATACAGGTTCCGAATGAACTGTTGGAGCAGGCCAAGGCTGCTGCTCAGGCAGCTCTTGAGGAGATGGACGCTGACTAAGAAACACCATTGATAGGCCCTGAACTTGTTTCATCTTTCGGTGCTTTTGAAATCTTTGATTGAAACCTTTGGGCTGACGGGCTGGATGTGGCAAAAAATTGTCAGACTTTTACTTTCTGTGCGATGTAAAATTTCATATAGATGTACTTAATGATGAAACTAGGTTCCGTTCATCGGTTCATGGAAGTTTGAATCTTGACAGGAGATATCAGGGCCGTGTTTACATTCTGGTGAAATAACGGTGCTTGCGTTTTCCATGAACTTGCCATGCCTGATTTCATCCCTTGAGCACCAAACAGTTTTCACCACCTGGACAATATTGCTTGCCTCTGTACCAGTTACGCACCCTGAACCGCGTTTCTGCTCGCACCATGAGCTGGGGACAGGATTCCAGCTGTTTTTTGGAGTCCTTTTGTTTTATATCGCCTTGATTCATCACAGATCCAGCTTGCAGACTTGTGTAAGCATGGCCTTTTGTTTTATTTGTATATATCGTATAGCTAGCACCAGGGCTTAGATTGGAACCATCAAAAGCATAGTATTTAGCCAACCCATCGAAGAAAGCGAAAGCGAAAGCGAACAAAGCATCGAATGATTCAGGCTGAAGTAAGGTATATATATCATGCAGTGATGCAGGCCAGCAGGTGAATGGTAAAGTAACCCCATCCCTTTCACTTATTGAGGAGGTAATCTTTAACAACCTTTTCATTTAACATTCTCCGGCATAGTGATGCAGGCCAGCAGGTGAATGGTAAAGTAACCCCATCCCTTTCACTTATTGAGGAGGTAATCTTTAACAACCTTTTCATTTAACATTCTCCGGCATAATGCAACAAATTGAAATTATCGTTTGAGCATCTTCAAAAGCTCCTTGAAAAATTATTCGGTATACTAAGTGACTTGTCAAAAAAAAATATAAAGACATAGTTCTATTTTTATCCTTTATCCAATCCAATACATTCCAATAATTAGCTTCCTAAAAATAAAACTTGAAAAGGGGCGAGGGCGTCCGGACAGATAACAAGCGCATATTTAGGACAGAGAATATCAAGCACATATTTAGGACTCGAGGAGATTTACTCTTATCTTCATTCAAGGAGTTCAGATATAAAACCTGTTGAAGGCTTTTTTTTTTTCCTTCTTTTTGTTAAAAAACAAATCAGGGAGTCACTTTGAGAGCTCCGTATAGATGAATGAAGAAACAAAAAAAAAATAACGAGAGAAAAACCGCAATATTCTCTTCTTAATATTAACGTTGTTTTTTTTAATTTAAACAAAATATATTACCAATATGGAGTATTTTGGCGGATCCCTCGCTGCAGGTTACGCGTGCCTTAATTAACTCAGCCGACCAGCCAAAAATCGGCAATTGCTATTCTGGGGGCAAGGCGAAAAGGAACAAGAGCAGGCGGCCAACCCAACGCCAACGCCAAACGCCAACGCGGTCCAGCCAAGTCCAACCCAACCCACCCAACCACCCGCCAGCCAGCGAGTCGGTCGCCGACGCGTCGCCAACGGAAACTTCTCAAAGCGCCGACGGGTTCCACCGCGCCCGTAATTTCAAGGGGAACCGTCCCCACCGCCGCGGCCGCCTCCTCACGGACCCCCAAGGCCGCGGTGCCTCCCGCCCCGCCCCTCGCCGGCGACCATCGGCCGCCGGCGACGCCCGGCATGCCGCCCTCGCGCCTCGTCCACGTCATCCTCCTCGCGACGCTCTCGCTCCTCCTCGCGCAAACCCTAGCCTCCTCCTCCCCCGCGCCCGCCTCCGCCGCGGCGGCGTCGGCGGCGGCGGCGGCGGAGTCCGGGGACCCCTGCGCGGCAGCCGTCGCGGACGGGGACGGCGACGTCCCGCTCTGCCCCGTGCGGTGCTTCCGCCCGGACCCGGTCTGCGGCGCCGACGGGGTCACGTACTGGTGCGGCTGCCCCGAGGCGACCTGCGCGGGGGCCCGCGTGGCGCGCCGCGGCTACTGCGAGGTCGGCGCCGGCTCCGCGCCCGTCTCAGGACAGGCGCTGCTGCTCGTCCACATCGTCTGGCTCTTCGTGCTCGGCGCCGCCGTCCTCCTCGGCTTCCTCTGATCCCGTCCCGTTCCCGCAGGTGTATTCCCCTCCCCGTAACCATTGTCCCGATCTTCCGTTGGTTCTTTTGCCTTCTTGGTGTGCTGTTGAGGGCTGAGGAATGGTGATGTGACGATTTTTCGTTGTAATTTTGAGAGGATTCGTCTAGAGATGTAACTCAGTTTCTTTCTCAGATCCTGTTTTGGGTTCAGCTGTGCTCTACATTTCGGAGCAGAGCTGTGATGATTGGTTGTCAAATGTTGTAGGTTGAGGTCATGTAAACAGTTGTAAATTCTTTGCTAACAAATCGCATTGATCAGATTGTTGTTGTCCAGAAATTTGGGATTGGTGGGACATTGAATTTGAACTGCGATTGTCATCTCAGAGCTGCCAAAGGCTCTAAACTAAATGAATTTGAAACTTGCAGGAACTCTGTTTCAAACAAAGATGCTATAATGCTTTATTATAGTCAATGTTCTTGCACATGAACATAATAATTCTGCATATCCTGCTGCCTTGTATGGCAGCGCTTGAGCCAAATTTCCCTTACTTTAATGGAAATCGCCAACATAGGCGCTGGCCCTTTCCAAACTTTCTCGATTTCTTTCAAGATTTCCCTATGAATATGCAACTGATGATAGGGGTGGTGGTGCCTGGAAATAGTACCACAGATGAAGCTGTGCATACATAGTTTTGATATGCCATAATTTCTTTTTGTGTGCATTTGTGTTCAGGATATTTTTGTAGCACTATTCTTGCTTTTGACGGTGCCAGAATAATCTCTTCACTCCCCGTACCCTTGTTGGGCAAAACAGAACAGAATTCGCTCCCCGACCCTTCTCGGGCGGCGATGGATAGGCGGCAGCCGGGAGCTGCAGCCCACTGCTGGTGGGTGCCGATTCGAAAAGCTTAGATTATCAGCGTTCAACCCCTTCTGTACGCAGGAAGAGCAGATTATGTATTTTCCCTACTTGAGCAGACTAATTAACCCATTCAGGCCATGGATTGGCACGTTGATTACGCGCCGCTATGCCTGGTGATGGATTGCAAATTTGCAATCCATCCTAACCTCCTAACCCTAACCCTGGCTTGTTTTATTGCACTTGGATTTCAATCCATCCTAACCCCACTTGTTTTGATTGCACTTTAATTCACATGTATCGAGGTGGATCTTCCCTGGTACATTGTGGACAGTTTAACATTAGGACAGTTTAACAAGGTCTTAGCTATTTAGTGGGGTCCTAATCCAATACATTTCTGAAAATTTTATCCATTCCGACCCTACTCTTGGATTAAGGGCTCGTTCGTTTGGAAAAACTCAGGATTCCGGCTACTAAAAGCAATCTTCCTGTCTCTTTGAGGCTTGAGCCAGGGTCCAACCCTGTCCTTTTGAGGCTTCAGGCATTTTTAGATTGATTGAAGGACCTGAGCCCTGTGGACTAGTACAGAGTACTGTACAGACTATTAGAGTACATATTATTGAAGATCGTTGAAGTACTGGTACTAGTCTTGCATTCTTGCATATCGTCGACGATGTACGACTAGTAAACACTGAATTCTGTTCAACAAACAATGCATCGAGAATTCTTTTCATCTATTTGCTTGCAGATAGAGATGCAGATATATGGAGCAAAACAGGCAGCACAAATGCTTGGGAGTACAGACTGCAGGCTGCCAGGCTGACGTTCCAAGAACAGTCTAATAACTCGAGACAAACTAAACCGTACTACTGCACTTAGAACAACACTTGCCTCTAACTCGAGAACAAACAGCCTAGTTAAAGCGTTAGGCCGACGACGATGATGTTTCCCAGTTTACTGCAACGGTTTGGCTGGCGAGAGATCCTGCATTCCTGTCATCCTCGTAAAACCAGTTCGTATTAGCTTCAAAGTGTTGCCATTTGTTTTTGACTGAATGAACTACTTGTGTCACTGCTCACTTCCTTTCTATTCAGTAAAATAACTCCATACTAAGCGAAAAGTATTCGAACCATATGTCAATTAGATTAGTTTTTTTTTATTTACGGTAAGATGCCGGTACAAAAGACATTAATTTCACTGAACAGAGTTCATCCTTTCCAGTTTGCAACAGAGCCGACATGCATTTAGGAGCTCTCACTTCCCTTTCCCTTTGCCCGTGGGTGTTGCAGGCAGTGAATGGTGCAGGAACAGTATAACCTGAAAGCAAAGTCCATTGTCCATAACACATTGTTCACCAATTCTTTCTACTGCATTTAATGAGACATTGTGCGTAAAAAGGTTTGTCCGCTTGTTAATTGACATGATGGGAACAATAATATAAGACATACCTTATTTTAAGGCTTAAACTAAATAATACTAATAATATACACTACTTACTTCCGCATTTGCTTCCAGTTTGCAATGTCTTTCCCAACTGGCGTGCGAGTCTAACAAGCTTCTCCGCGCTTATTTCCTTCTCGTCGTCTTCATCGAGGATCTGACACACGCAAGGGATATCAGATTTTTGGATGGCCTCGATGCAGTCGACGGTCGGGAAGTGGTAGGCTCCGTTACGTTTTATGGTTCGTATACACTGAATCATGACCGTCCGTTTATCGTTGTAACAATCAGGCTCGCCGCATGCTTGATGCGCTAAAAACATGGCGCCAATTGAAGTGAAAACCATAAGCCCAACGATTACTTTTGTACCATTCCTCAGAGTACCTGCAGGACCAATAATTGTGGGATGGTGCTATGGCCAATTCCACCTTAATTATGTGACAGGCGTCAAACTGTGAGAACCTTGATCGCAATTTGCACAACTGCACTTGCACTGCATGATTATTTATATATACACGGCAGAAAGTTCCGATGGATATCGTTGAATTGAAGTTTGAATTAAAAAATATAAATAAATGCCGAGGCATCTTGGCAGCGTCCACTAGCCTATAATAATATTCAGAGTTAGAGGTGTACTACTTATCTATATCTCTTATAAGACCAACTCTTACTACAAGTTCTATCTTAACATGCAAGACATCCATTTATTTCCCACTAACTATCCATAAGACATCCGCATCATCTCCCAATAGCTATCCACATCATTTTTCATTCATTATCCACTAACTTTCAACCACTTGTACAAGCTATCCACATAATTTTCACTTAATTTTATTCTAAATTCTTTGCAATCCCTGCAGCAACATACGCATGGGATATCTTCTAGTATCATATATAATCCTATTCCTATACATTTATTAGTCTGCCACTTAAGCATTTTCTTAATTGATAATAAGTTAACAAAGGAAAGAGATAGATGAGTTAAGGTACCTCTGTCCTAAAATAAATCAACATTTAAAGTTGTTCTAAGTCAAACTAATTTAGGTTTGATAAAGAAAAGGCACCAATATTATTTATGGCACCATCACTAGGTATATCATGAAACTTTTATAGTATACTTATTTTGTGGCACAGGCGATGTTATCATTCTTATAAAAGTAGTTAGACTTAAGATAGTTTGATTTAGGTGATTTTAGAAATTGATTTATTTTAGAACAGATATAGTATTATATCATAAGAGAAATTTTATAGTGGTTCTCATAATTATATTTATATAACATGACAGCTCTAAAGAGAGCTATGTGATACCATGCATTGAGACTAGCCTAAGAGTTGCCAAATCTTTACTATTCATTTAACATTTATTTCGGAGGAATGTCGTATATGTGTGTTAAATTGTGTACTTGACCAAGGAAAAAAATTGTATCGATTTGGCATGAATGTCATATATCTATATTAGAGCGATACCACGCATTGAGACTAGCCTAAGAGTTGCCAAATCTATACTGTTCATTTAACATTTATTTCGGAGAAACGCCATATATGTGTGTTAAAGCTGTGTACTTGACCAAGGAAAAATTTTATCTATTTGGCGTGAATGTCGTATATCTGTGTTAGAGCTTTTTACTCGACAAAGAAAAAAAACATTGTATCGATTTGGGATGTTCTAATTGACTAGCAAATACTTTCTCCATGAAAAAAGAAATTTGCACTTCCCGAGAAATCAAAGTGTTTTAAATTTTACTAAATTTATACAAAAAAACTACCGGCATTTATGGTAGTAAATAAAAATAAATATCTTCACATTATTGATGAGATACATTTTGATAGTAAACCTATTCAGAATTAAATGTTGATACTATTTTCTATAAATTTGATTAAACTTGATAAAGTTTGACTCATCCTAAATCTAGAATTGTATTTCTTTCTGGGACAGAGAGTATGTCCATGCATCGCAATTAGACATACATCTCTTGCATGGTTAGTTGATGACTTGTGCCTCAGAAATTTATTCTTCATGTCATTCTTTTCAATTCAAGTTGTTGATGTACCTATGATTAAAAAATTAAACTTATTCTTATTAAATCTAGGTCAACCGATGATTCAAATAATGAAATACTTGGACAGTATGAAAATTAGATTATGATATATTTATGAGCAAACATTTCTGTACTTTGCAACAAGAGAGAAATTTCTATTAGTATTGTATTTTAATTTGATACAAGCTTAATAGCATTAACTTATATTATAGATGTGCTGGTTATTATATAGCATTTAAATTTTATAGAAAGGATAAAACATAAATATGTTGCAATTTTTTCATGAACATTTGATAGCCTTTTGCCGGTAGTATGATTTATACACCAAAGTAACAAATACAATAATAGCTTGGTGGTGGAATCCTCTCATATCTAAAGCCAGAGTTATGAGTTCGAATATTAGTTCCATTAAACTTTTGTATTTTATATTTACTAGCAAATGTGTCTTGTATGTTGCAATATGACCCAATACATCTTAGAATTGAACTATTATACTATCATAGGCGTTAGTTGTATCCTACAGAAAATTCTTTCGGTGCCACCTAAAATTATAGACATCCTTTATACGCCATTGAAAATTATAACTTTCCTTCATAGTTTTTTTATCCATTCATACTTTTTCACCTCTTACTGTATGCCACTTGAAACTAAAACTTCTTTTGATTGCTATTCATTTAGGTTTTTCTTTTCAACTATTAAATGTTGCACGGACAAAAATGGGGAACACCAATATATCTAATATAAATGTTTTTGTGGGCAATGGCATAGGATTGAAGGATAAAAAAGAAAATGCTCTGCATTTTTCATTTTAATGTAATTGCAAATTTATATTAGTGACACACCAAGCAAGGAAAAACTAATACTATTTGCAATAGGGAAGATGTAATTTTGGATGGCATGTTAGAAATATATATGGCTTTTAATGGCATATATTGAATTTTCTCTATATCCTGTGGGTTTTGTCGCATGTCGTAAACCTAAATGTCTTTTGATATAAAACTTTATGGTAGTGACTTATAAATAGGCGGTCACTTTTTATCCGCCTTGCATGGCCACTCCCCACGTTCTCCTCCCATCACGCATCCTCTCTCTCTCTCTCTCTCTCTCTCTCTTGAGGCGCTCTCTCCGATCCCTAGCGACCTCCTCCCCGTGTCTGCGCCCGCACCCCACCTCCTCCCCAACACGGCTCCTCCCTCTCTTCTCTCCAGTGGCGGCGGCGGGCTCCGGTGGCACCGCCGCTGGCGAGGTAGGCCTCTTCCTCCTAGATTTGCTCCTTAGGGTTTCGGTGAGCTCTCTCTCATCTTCCCAAACTCCGGTGAGCATATAAAGGGAAGATTTGGGGGAGTAACTCGAGCTAGGCAGTAGGGACGTCCACAGTGGTTTAGGGGTCCTAGCGACGGTGGAGATGGCCGGACTAGGTGGAGATGGCCGGCCTAGGTCGAAGGCCGCTAGAGAGAAGGAGTGCGAAGGAGAGGGAGCCACTGGCATCAGAGAACAAGGCGGATGCGGAAGGCATGAGAGGTATCCATATTTTATTTTTCTTCTTGGATTTCTTCCTCTCAACCAGCGGCGGAGCGTGACTCTAAAGCAAGGGGGGGCCTAATTGACAAAGCCAGTCACTTCTACTAGTATACTGTAATTAACTGAAAGGGTAAATGTAGGATTTTGAAAGGATAAATATAGGATTTTCAACAACGCATGCGGCATGGTGTGTGAAGATGCTGAGAGCTAAGCACAAGGGCTCGTAGGCGTGCCTGAGCATATATCCATATTTTGAATTTTCTTCTTGCCATGCATTTGTTCCTCTGGACAACATGCAACATTTTTCAAAAATGTAACCTTTTTTTTTTCTTTCTTTGTAAAAAATGTCTTTTTCTTCTGAGATATAATTTGATTGTCATTTTCTGAGGGAGGAAAAAAATTCAAAAGTTCGAGTTTCACTTAAAATTTGCCACTTACATTTTTTAAGTAACATTTGCCACAAAATTTACTTGCAACAATGTGTGCGGGCTGCGGTGCTATGACATCCCTCCGTCTGGAACACCGAACACGCCACGTCTGTTATACACCACCGGACCCCCTTCCCCGTCACAGGACACAAAAAGCGAGAAGCTCGAGCATTGTCCCCGAGGAGCGAGGGGGCAGAGAAGAAAAACCCCAACCCACCGTCCAGTGCCAAACCACAACTAGTCCCCCTCTTCGTCACTCCCCTTCCCCCGCCGCCGAGAGCGGCCGACGAGGAGATCACGCGTTCATCTCACATGGAGTCCGTCTAGCTTCCGCTCGTCCGCGCCCACTCCAAGCAGCCGCAGCGGTGAGATTGATCAGGTGAGGGGCCCTTCCTTGTTCCTTGCACTGCTACATCGTTGCGCGACTTCTCGAGACCGTCGCCCGCCGCTTGCAAACTCTCGCTTCCACGGATCAATCGGGTCGCTTGTCTTTGTTTCCCTTCTCGCACACGTTTCGCCTCTCATCTCTCGTCCCCGAGGCCCCGACCCCGCCGGTGCCGGAAGCTTGGGGCCCCCAGTCCAAGGGGTTTTGCTCCACCCCCAACGCGGCACTTGCTGGCGAACCCGCCGTTGGGTAGGCTGCCCGCGCCCCTCTTTTCCCTTTAGACCCTGTTTAGGTCTGAAAGTTCCGAAATTTGCCCGGGGAAAGCCCCTACTTCCTATCGTAGTTTCCTGTACTGAGAAAATTTGATGGTTTGCGATCACACAAACACACAATTTGCTATAGTCGAGTTTGGAATCTTGGAGTCCACAGGCATTGTTGAAACTTTCTTTGTAGTTGGGTGAAGATGATTGCATTTTTGGTTGGTTGGTTGGTTGGAGGGTTAGCAAATCGCTGGTTTTATTTGGCCGCTGAATGTTCTGCTTGTTTGATCTTGGGGTGGAGGGGCCTGCATGCTAGAGTGGGGGAGGAACCTTCCTACCCACCAAGCTTAAAATGGGTTTGCCGGTTTGGTGAATCAGCCAGAGGTGACTCAGGTGAGGCGCCATTGGTTGAGAAATAGGAATTGAGCGGACACCTGAATGCCATGGTAGAGCTAGCCATCATTGATGATTCGGCATTGTTAGGAAATGAGAATGCAGTCAGTCATGTCCTGAATGTTCTGTAATGGCTAAATCAATAGAGAATAGATGTTCTGTGACTAGACCAAATCAGCTAGTTATGCAGCCACGTGTCGTCCATGATCCTTTAGTATGGTATATTTCTCTCTGTCACTTGGTGAAGCGTGCAAATATTAGTTAGGAAGTAGTCACCTGTAAATTCTAAACATGGTTTAATATTTTTCCCATTTTGTTAATCAGGTATTGATGGCATGATCATTAACTGTGCTTTCTTCACACAGGAACTCAGCTACTGCAGATTGAGATGAACCGTCCATCGAATTTCATGCCTACTCCTGAACAGGATGTTCTGGATGTCAAGCCCTTGAGGACATTGGCTCCAATGTTCCCTGCTCCCCTGGGTGTCAATACATTTAACCATTCAACCACGCCACCATTGATAGTCGTCACTCCTGCTGGACAATTTCAAGGGTATTGATGGCATTGAGATGAACTCAGCTCTGCAGATTGAGATGAACCATGCCTATCTCATGCCTACTCCTGGGATTTTGGTGCTTGGAACAATTCTGCTGCCAAATCATTTTTTGCTTTCAGTGGCAAGGATGCTTGTGGAGGCAAGGCTGACACATTTAGTGATCAAAATACTGGTAGTGGCAAGGCTGCCACTTTTGGTGATCAGGATGCTTTTGGCAACCAGAATGTCGCCACTGGTGTGCAGGATGCTGCTAGAGGCCAGACTGCAGCTGATTGGTCAGATGTGAATGCCAATCCTAATGGCCCAATTGACGCCACCCCCATTTCAGCTTTCAGGTCAACACAGCCTCATGTCATATCACTGGATGATGATGATGACGATGACGATGATGAGCCTTATGCTGCTAACAAGACATCAGCATCTGGACGCAAGATCAAGAGGCCATCCCGCCTCAGTGGATACAATGTGAATAATGGCTTGGTAAGTGACAGCTCCAACAGCATGAAGGTTAAGCGGCCCAAATCCTCTCACAAGAAAGCTGCTGCTGACAATGAGCATGCCTTGCTTCCTCCATCTGATGATCCCAGGGAAACTGTGGAGGCAGTTCTCATGACCTTTGAGGCATTGCGGCGTAGGCATCTCCAATTGGATGAGGCACAAGAGACTAACAAACGTGCAGATCTGAAGGCTAGTGCCATCATGATGGCCAAGAATATCAGGGCCAACTCTGGGAAGAGGATAGGGGCTGTTCCTGGAGTTGAAATAGGGGACATTTTCTACTTCAGGATGGAGCTATGTATAATCGGACTGCATGCTCCTAGCATGGCCGGAATTGACTATATGAGTGCCAAGTTTGGTGATGATGATGATTCTGTTGCGATATGTATTGTTGCTGCAGGTGGTTATGACAACAATGATGATGATACGGATGTACTGGTTTATAGTGGTTCAGGAGGTAATAGCAAGAATAGTGAGGAGAGGCATGACCAGAAGCTTGAGAGGGGTAACTTGGCTCTTGAGAGGAGCTTGACCAGAAAAAATGTAATCCGTGTGGTTCGGGGCTATAAGGATCCAGGTTGCTTGACTGGGAAGGTTTATATTTATGATGGCCTCTATAGGATTCACGAGTCATGGAAGGAGAAAACGAAGAGTGGAATACTTTGTTTTAAGTACAAGCTGCTGCGAGAACCAGGGCAACCTGATGGGGTTGCAATCTGGAAGAAGTCCCAGAAATGGGTAGAGAATCCAATAACTAGAGGCAATGTTTTACATCCTGATCTATCATCTGGTGCAGAAAATCTCCCGGTGTTTCTTGTTAATGATATTGACAGTGATAAAGGGCCACACCATTTCACCTATACCACTCAGGTCGAACACTTGAAACCACTCAGTTCTGTGAAAACTTTGCAGGGTTGCAGATGCCTTAGTGTTTGTCTGCCTGGTGATGCCAACTGCTGTTGCGCACAGCGTAATGGAGGCAGCTTACCTTACAGCTCATCGGGATTGCTTGTATGCCGCAAGGCTATGGTTTATGAATGCGGTGAATCCTGTCGGTGTTCTTTCAATTGCCGTAACAGAGTGACTCAGAAAGGAGTTAGGATCCACTTTGAGGTCTTTAAGACTGGTAATCGAGGCTGGGGTCTTCGTTCGTGGGATGCTATACGGGCTGGTTCATTTATATGCGAGTATGTTGGTGAGATAATTGATGATGCTAACATTAATTTGAATGATATTGAAGATGATTATATATTTCAGACGTTGTGCCCTGGTGAGAGGACATTAAAATGGAATTACGGACCTGAACTGATAGGGGAGCAAAGCACAGATATTTCAGCTGATACCTTTAAGACTCTGCCCATTAAGATAAGTGCTAAAAGGATGGGAAACATCTCACGTTTTATGAACCATGGTTGTGCTCCTAACGTCTTTTGGCAACCAGTTCAGTTTGACCATGAAGATAATCATCGCCCACATATCATGTTCTTTGCTTTGAAGCATATTCCTCCCATGACAGAGTTGACTTATGACTATGGTGACATTGGAGCTAATTCTGGTGGTATGCCGTCTCCTAGAGCAAAGAACTGCCTTTGTGGATCCTCAAATTGTCGGGGATTCTTTATCTGACTGTGCAAGATGCATATTCTATCTATCAACATTCAAATCAACCAGGTAAAAACTTATAATTAATTTTTTTTTCAGTTCTGAGCATCAGCCATGCTTCTAGTTACCAATGATGTTCCTGGGTTTTCTTGTTTTGTCTAAGGGGTTGAGTTTTCATATGCATCCAGTCCTGTTTGTTGTTGATATATCTTACTGTGAAACCATGCTGCTAATTAATCTTGGCTTATCTGTCGATGCATCTCATTCTTTCACCCTACACATGTTTCACCATGCTGCTAATTAATCTTGGCTTATCTGTCGATGCATCTCATTCTTTCACCCTACACAAGTTTCACATCCATGCACTGTGTCTCATGATGTTGGCCAGAACCATTTCTGTTGTCTCAAGAATGGGATTTTGTTGTTAACAAATTCTCAGCGTTGTTGACCTCAAATTCTTGTGGTGATTCAACAGCTAATGTCGCAAGACAGCATCAAATTTTCGTCATAAAAAATTATCGCTCCATGTGAAAATATTTTTGCAGCATTTTCAATCTAAACCACCTATATTTGTGGAAACATGTAGTGGAACGATCTCTTTCTAATGGTCGTACATTTTCTGCAGATCCTTTTTGGTGGCACCTGAAGGAAAAGTAGGACTGTTTGAACGGCTTACATCACTCTGTCGTTGTGGATTAAATTAATCAATGTCAAGCTTTTTGATGCCCATTAAGCAATTAAGGCACAACTGTTCCTTTTGTAGGGGAAGAATGAAGATGTTGATCTTGCAAAGATCAATTTTGTATAGTTTGTAGACTTGTAGAGCATTTAATGATGCTAATATTGTGCACCGTAAGTCTTTTGACCCTTCAGGTGGTTTAACTGAAGTTACTGAACCCTTGTCGTCAACTATGAATTCTAGTAAGATATTTTAGATTACTGCATTATGCTGACATATGATGGTTAATGGTTATCTGAACTCTCTCGTTTATTGTTTGGTTTCAGTTAGTGTCCCGAATGAACTCTCTTGTTTGTTGTTTGGTTTCAGTTGGTGTCTTGGAATGTACATACGGGCCTTCACGATGGTGTTTTGGTTGTTTTCCCTGTTGTTCCGGCCTCACATGATTTTTTTTTTTTTTTTTTTTTTTTGACAAGATCCTCTGAGTCAACAAAGAACTCAAGTGGATTCCGTATGTTTGACGGTTCCGTAAAACCCAACGTATTAGCCTATGATTGTTCTTTTGCTTGATGCTGTTTTGATGTTCGTTTACTTGATGCTGTTTTAACTGTGTACGGTAACTGTTGTAAAAAATGAGTACGGTAATTAAGAAAAGAACCGTTCGTACAAGCACAGAATCAATTCGCCAAGGCAGCTCGCTTGCCAGGCTGCATCCTGGCCCCAGCCGCCTGAAGAAGTGAAGATATGCTTGCGCCAGGCAGAGTAAAGCAAACAGAAGCCCCTCGACAGGGGCAGCCTTGTGAGGATCTCTGACATGTCAATCATAATACAGTATCACAACTCTTTTTAGCTCTAACTGATACATTGGGTACATGACTACGGTTGCATTTACAAATACATTGGCAAATTTTGCCAAACTCAAAGCTCGCCCCATTGGTAACAAAAAATGGCTATGCTACAAAAGTCTAAAGACAAATGAAAATATTGGTCAAAGCATCCTCGTGGTGTTCCCAACTCTGCATTCACATGCACATATGCTCCTTGACTCTCTGACCAAACGTTGAGAACGACGAATCTGCAACTTGATATTTACCAGCTTACCAGCAATCTGCATTTCAGTTTGAAGTGTCAAAATGATTACAATAGAACATGTGATCCATAAGTAGAACCCAAAAGATTTATGAGCAATATAAATGCAGCTACAAATGAAAACATTAGCCTAATATCAGATGGTGTAGCAAGATAACCCATTTCATAATGCACATTCACGCATGCTACTGCTAGAATAATGTCAACGAAATTACCATCCTCCATGTAAGGTCTTCTGGTCCAAGAGGCTGGGCAGGACTTGAATACAGAAAATGTCTTGAATACTGTGAATGAATCAGGAGAGTAAGTTATTAGTCATCAATAATGAACCTAACGAGTCTATATGTACCATTAAGAGTTGGATAAAGAGATCACCTTCACAAGATTAGACTGCATTTCTTTTATTCTTTTGACATTGATTCCTCTTAGGTACTTCACAAGCCAACCAGGTTGCACAGCATCACTCGATGAAACAAATAATGCTATCTGCGCAATAAAGCTCATCATTCAAATTGCAGATTCACGCTTTGAACAACAACAGCTATTATGGACATGAGGACCAGTGAGATGCAATGAAATATCTGCTACAGCCAGTC
This sequence comes from Chrysopogon serrulatus, assembly GCA_015844335.1. NCBI lineage: Eukaryota > Viridiplantae > Streptophyta > Magnoliopsida > Poales > Poaceae > Chrysopogon > Chrysopogon serrulatus. The sequence goes on along the minus strand of JADLZL010001599.1, from coordinate 118,789 downwards.
AGCCACAGGGTTAAAAGAAATCTTGACACTGATATTGCAGTTCCAGCATACTGCAATCATAATCTACTGCATCTGCATGCATCCACATAGCATACAGTAGTTTGATTTACAGTGTAGTGATAGGCATGTTCTCTTTACTGTACTCTAGATCAGTATTGACAATACACCACCCCTTTTGTGACTGACCATTACAGCCAACACCATCTTCATGACATCACAATGCAAGTGCATTGCAAGGAAACAATCCTGAGCCTGGAGGTATTGTGACTTTTCATAGTGATCAAAATATTAAAGAAACTTCTACCCAAAAGGACTTATTGGAGCCCAAAACCAAGGGGTACTTTTGAACCTCTGCTCCTTACTTAGCTAAGTTAGGGATTTGGAAAGAGTTTAAAGGATAACCTTCTAAGGTTAGCTCACTTGTACCAGTAAGGAAATATTTTCTCTTGGTGGAGAGCCAAATAAGTTCACTCTCAACGGGCAATACTCTAGCAGCAGTAAAATTACTGCAATTTCCCATAATCCCACTTTATAATTAAATAAAGAGACAAGGCATCACAGCATAGCTACATCAATATAGTTTGTCCAGTTGAGCTATATCTCATCAGCTCATTAAAGAACTGATCATACCTGAGGTCTGTAAATATCAGAAGAAAGAGGTCACTAACTGTCTAACTTTTAAATCATCAATAGACATGGAGAACAGAATACCAGAACTACCATTTTATATTAAAAAAAAAATATGCAACTATCAACTCTACACTTCTACTGTTAAGGGCAATGAGCTACAGTATTTGTTTAGATTAAGGGGACGCAACTATGAAGAGGTCCTCATTTTTCTGTGCAGAAAATAAAATTTGGGGTTGTATCTGACAACTGTGAATGATATTAAAAGCAGCCTGGATTGCCATCTTTACCTCCCTATAGTCAAGTATTCCTTCAAATGGAAGCTCCAGCTCATCACTTATTATAACTGGGATGCAACCACTAACGATTGCATCAAACAGGCGAGCAGAAGATGGGGTATCCCCAGCTGGACTCAAGCAAAAGAGAGACTTGCGCATGCCATCCTGAGCTGCTGTTTTTCCCTGAGCTCCAGCAGAACCTTCTTCTATAACTATGTCATCTGCACTTTTCAGTTCCTCCACAAGCTTACTGCGGATCTTTCCTCCCTATAATAAGAGACAAAAAAAGATACATACAAACATAGTCCCTCTATTCCAAAATGTAGGTCATTTTAGTTTTGTCCTAAGTCAAACTTCTTCTAATTTTTGACCAAGTTTATAAAAAAAATATATTAACATCTACAGTACCAAATAAGTGCACTATCAAGAAGAATTGCATATGGCAGATTTAATGAAACTAATTTCATGTTATAAATGTTGGGAGTTTGGAGCATTTTTTTTTATAAACTTGGTCGAAGTTGGAGAGATTTGACTCAGGGACCTATGAAGGGAGTACTGCAAGTAAAAGTGAAAGTTTGCATGCATATGTATTTAAAACAATCAAAACCTAGGGAGTGGCACCAAGAAACTTACAGCATTTCTCTTCAGTCTTCCTCGAAAGAACAGCAATATACTTCTTTTGAGTTGAGTTTCTAATACACACTTATGATCACAAAGATCAACATTGGGAACATATGGAAGGATGACATCCTTTTCTAGATATACCTGTCCAGGTTTATACCTGAAAAAAGACAGTAAAGTGATGCATCCAAGTAGTTTTCCAAGGTATAGTGGCAACTGGCAAACAATGAACATCATACCAGTTCCCGGTGGAGTCCATATCAGGTAGAAGCCATATCGCCTTCTTCACAAATCTCCGGACTGACTTAAATGACCATGGATGATGAACAGGAATGACATGATCTCTACCTTCTGAACGCTGCCAAGCAGGCTGATCTGTCACCCATTTTAAAGCTTCCTGACATCAAGGAGTAATGATGATAAGGTCCTCTTGGAATAAATAGAAAAGAATTAATAATAAACTAATTTCCTTACACAGAGATAAACATTTTAAACTATTTTCCTACTGTCAATAGAACCAAACTCAGGCAATGTTATCTGTCATTACAATCTCAGATATAATTGGGAAAACAAATCCAACACTCTTCAATAACTGAATGTCAGGAAGGATCAAATTTTAATTTCATCAACAAATTTGCCTACATAAAGTCATAAACACTAGTCTGTCCTTGTGGCGTGTCCTAAAACAGACATTTTCTGAAAATTAAACCTTAAGAGGTGCTCCCAGACCCTATAAAGTGCCTTGCATTCTTGTTTCTCCAGCAAGAAGTAACTGATTGTCGTGAAGAATGGCACATAGAAAATGTCAGCTTCTTCTTGCCGCTGAACCCTAATAACACTCTTCAAAAGCCTTTGTGATTCAGGTGCAATGAGATCCGCCCACAGCCAGTAGTCAATAGAATGCTGCAAATGTGAATGCAAAAACAATTTAATTATGTATACAGATGGATAAAGTTCAATATCTTAAAAACTATGTGATATCTAACTACATGATCATTAGCTGTAACGAGCATGTAAGAGACGTCTCATTTTTTTAATCCAATGCGTGAAATCAAATGCTAATATGATATTATGTATGTAGCTAGAATTTTGAAATCAAAGTGCATTGCTTTTGGTATGAACTTTGCACCCAAAACAATGCCAAGATTCATTTATGGTCCTAAAAAGGAATTCTGAAACTGGTTTAAGAATAAGATGTAGTCTATAGTACTCTAATCTAAATCACATTCACCTCACAACAGAAACTTTCCATAACGAAAAATCAATAAAGTCTCACTGGTCAAAATGCCTATATCTGAAAGCAATAGCTGACCCCATTTCAGCAACATCTCCAAGCCTTCCAAAGCATCAGAGCGAACATAAGACTAAGATAGTACAAATACACCACTTCCAACCCGCAAACATTCCGTGTGAATCAATGTGATGAACTTTTTCAGCAATACGGGTAAAGCACCTATTCTCATCACGATCCACTACACTATACAACCAAATCGCGAAGGACGCGTCTCAAAGCATCGCAGCCAAAGAAAGGTAGAAGACGGAACAAAATCGCAATTCGATCTCACCGCACGCCCACCTGCTCGATGAGGCGGTGCACGGGGCTCCCGTTGGACGTGAGGTTGTCGGTGTCCCTGTAGGAGTCCCTGAACAGCCTGAGCAGATCGTACGTGAACTTGCTCGGCATCTCGTAGACGTAGACCCTGAGCGGCCCCACGGCCGGCGCGGGCCATGCGGGGTCCCCGTAGAGACGGGCCTCCTCCTGGACCCGGATCGCGGCGTCAAGTTCGCCAGGAGCGGCGGCGGAGGCGGAGGGATGCGGGTCGGAGAGGAAGCGGTCGAGCGAGGCGAGGAAGGATGTGGTGGCGCTAGGGCTCGCGACGATGGCTGGGGCGGATCGGTGCGAGGAGGGGGAGAGGAGGAAGAAGTAGGAAGCCGTGAGGAGTATGAGGGAGGCGGCGACGGCTGCGAGGAGTCGGCGGGAGGAGGCGGAGGCGGGGCGCGAGTGTGCCGGGGAGGCGAACTGCTTCCCCGCCATGGCGTCGCGTCGGTGACTGGTGAGCAGTGTGAGTCGCTGGAGACCCACCGGAGGTGGTCGCTGGTCGGCAGTTTGCGTCCTGTATCCCTGTTGCTTGTCAAGAAGGAAAGCCTTGTGTGGGCTACGGCTAGGTGTCATTTGGCCCAAGTGCCGATCGGACAAGCCCATTTACAGTTTCTAGAGCTCTGAAAGGCAATCCTCCATTTTTTTTTTTCTTTTTGTATGTGCTCCTATCATATTTTTTTCTTGGAGAGACAGATAAAATGGGTTTCTGTGCCATACCATATCCTACAGTGCCCTCAAGTTTTTTAGATAGATAGCTTTTGATACTATTGTTTTGGGTCCTATTCATGCTATGATTTCGGCTACTGCTGCTGTAGTATATTGTTGACTGCCACCGCATATACCAGATGGAAATTAAATCGTGTACCGCCCACTTGGCAAATTGGCACGATGACGAAGATGAGGTCACCATCAGTCAGATAAATAAATTATTGATGCATGTCGTAAGAAAGAAAACGGAGCTCATTCATTCAGAGCAAAGCAGCATGCACTTCACGAACGTGATGTACGCACCAAGGAAGATGTGTGCGCATGCAGCATCATGTTGTATGAGTGTAACGCGTACGTGCGTGCGTGCTTTTTGATGCTTGTGCGCGCGCACCGCGCGGACGTATATATATTTGCCAAACTAAACACACACTGCTCATCACTCTTCCACCAATCGATGTCATCGTTTTCGTCCGCCGAAGAAGAAAGGCCAATGCCCAATAAGAGAAGTGTGCCAGCAATGCATAAAGCCCCGCCCAACTCTAAACCACAAACACAGGTTGCATACGTGTAGTGTAGTATTAGACTACTTTCCACGGCCTGATCTCTTTATGTTGTCTATATATAAATTATTACTCTCCGTGGTCTATACGAATGGTATCATCGATCTCCATCCGATATTTATGCCAAACGCTTCTATTTCTATTGTCAACTAAAAACCGCATGTGTTGCTTCAAAAAAAACTAAAAACTATGATGTTTAGTTACATGTTCAGCACTGTCTGAGATTTGAATTCAGCAGCAAATAGTACACATATTCCTCGCAATAGTACACATATTTGGTTCAAACATTTAGAAGCCAGAAGCTATATATGAAGAAAGGGTAGGAGCACGTGTTTTTGGACTTGAGATATATATGCCTCTCTACCGCATCAAATCAAAGGAAGATCATGGTTCCTTTCCTTTTGCTATGCTATAGTTAAACTAGCAGGTCACGACGGACGCGTGATCTTATAGTTCGGGTACGTTTCGGGCTATCTGCTATATGATGATGATGGTGGTGATGCATGACAATGAGTTGCGTGCTGCTTTTGTTCCCTTCTTTTTCAATTCGAGGGATGCAATGAACGTTGAGGTGAGATATGCATATATGCATGAGAGCAGTGGCGGAGCCACGTTAGGGCCAAACAGGGCCATGGCCCCCCCTTGCCTCGGCTCATGCAAATCATGATCGCACCTACTAGCTTGTGCGAATCCCTGTGTAGTAACAATGCTCTCTCTCATTTGTTGCCTCTGCATAAATTTGGCAACTTAGAGTTTGTGTTGCACTTTAATATATTATATTAGACTCATAGGACCCACAGGCTTTGCATACTAGAAGTGGAAGATTGAGTCATGGTATTTTTTAAATTGAGATCAGATTTTATTCGAGAGTTTTTCAGACGTTTGGCTTTGTTTAGTTCAGTTGGTGAAAAAATTTTGTGTATCACATTGGAATGTCGGAGGTATGTCAGAAGGAATTTTCCGATACTAATAAAAAACAAATTACAGAACTTGCAAGGAAACAAGAAGACGAATCTGAAAAGTATAATTAATCCGTCATTAGCAAATGTTTAAATTGTCAAATCATGGACTAATTAGGCTTAAAAGATTCGTCTCGCAAAGTTATCGCAATCTGTGTAATTAGTTATTCTTTAGACTATATTTAATACTCCATACATGTAGCCAAATATTTGATGTGATAGGTGAAATTTTTTTGCAAACCGGGCCTAATTTGCTCTAATCATAAGTTTGTGCATATCTTTGTTCAGATTTTAGTAAATTGGCCCCCTCTACATTTTCTTTCTGGCTCCGCCACTGCATGAGAGAGCCTAGACTCTAGACGTGTATATCTCATCATTTCTGACCCAAATTCGGCAACAAAGTAGGGAAGTGACTGACCTGAGGAAAGCTATTTGGCAGTCGACCAGCTCAATCGCACAAGTTTTACCTTTCAAGTAACTATTCTTCTACCCACTCTAAATTACAGTTCATTTTACCTTTATTTAGCTTAAATCAAACTTATTTTAACTTTGACCAGATTTATAAAAAAATATATCAATATTTAAACGAGCGTAAAGGGACGATCAAGGTCAGCATCCAGTAGGAGGCATAGGATGAGAGTGAGCATATATAGTATCCTCGAAGTTGAGCTCAAAGGCCATGGAGGACCTGGTGGAGCTTCACTCTGCCTCCATCGACACAGGCACACGGCAGGCAAAGGCATGTTCGGGTCCAAGCTCAACGACTTTTGCTTTGTGCTGACTCAGTGGGAGGAATTGAAGAGAAAAGACAGAGGCCAACAGAGGAAGAGAGATGTGAGATGTGGAGATGAAAACTTAAAAACTTAATTGGAGTTATTTCAATGATTGACAGGTTCTAGAAAATAGAACATGTGAAAAGTAAAAAAGGCCTGAAAGTCTAAATCAAGTAAAAGTCTAATTTTGAAGCCATTTGTTGAAGCTGCTCTTAGACCAGTTCAGTGAGAAGTTTTATGGCGTTGTTTCTATAAAACTTTTGTAGTATAAAGAATAAAATAAAACATGGATAAAATATAATGAATGTTCCATCCAACAATTTTATATAGACATTTAATTTAATGAGATCGCATAGAGAGTTAGTAATGGTATCAAGAGAGTGTTTCATCTATCCAAGAAATTTATTTCTTCTCTCTATCTTTATGAAACTCATATCTTTCCTCTCTTCTCAAAAAATATTGTCGTCATCAAAAATGACCCATGTGACAGCTTTTATTAACGAATACAAATAAAACTCCAATAAATTTCCACTTCGAATGGCCATCCAATCCGGCCGTGTGCGGCGGGACCAGCAGCTCAGCCCAACACGTTGCATGACTTCCGGGGACGAGTTGGCCAAACGGATCCACTTGACGATGATCTACATTGCGTGCATGCGTGCGTAGGCAGTCGGCCCCCTACGTATGTACGCGTAGATGCACGCATGCATGTATGGCCCGCCGGAATGCCGGCCGGCCGCGCCGCCGTATGTGCGCGCGCGCGCGACGTCTGCAACCAAAACACACCACGTACGATCGAATGGTACGTACGTCCGATCCGTCGTCGTCTCAGGCGGACGGTGCACCGGCGCCGCGTGCGCTGAGCTCATACGAGTCGCGATCGGTCGGTCATGGACGCGCGCAAGCAAACGAGATCGGCCGTCACGGCACGGGCCGTCGACGTCGCGCACGTCCTGACCGGACACTTGTCCCGATCCTCATCAGGCCTCAGGCGCGCGCGGCTAGTAGCTATATGTCGGCTCGGCTTGCATTGCTTCAATCAGATATCACAAATTCGTTCACAACGACCAGAGCCGGGCCGACTGCGTGGGCAAACGCAAGAGAGATCATGATGAGCAGCTGGCGTTCGGCTGTCCAGTAAGAGATAAGGCACGCTCGAGATCCTTGTGTGCACTTGAGATACGCGAAGAAGGGTTCTACTAGTGTTGGTGTACACGGTCTGTGCGCGTACGTCCACCGGTCGCAGCTCGGGAGCGTCAAAATTGATTCGCCGAGAGGAGATCTCGAACAAACCTACCCCTGCTGCACGTACGTTCATTATTCAATTTGACGACATGCACGTGTGAGTCGATCAGATGGGTGCAGATTTATTTTCTGCCGATCAGGTCAATGCAGAAGGCTCGAAGTACGTACGACCCGTAAACGAACTACCACTACTCGTTTCCGGCTACCGAACTACCACGACATACTTTTGACCTTTTTGAAGACGAAACGCGTACATATAGAGTGCGCTGTTACATACTGTATGTATGTACCCACCACACATGCATATATGGACGCAGATCGACGGTGCAGGTCGTCTCTCTCGATCAGTCAACCCAGAACGGCAGAAGTACAGATTAGTAGCTAGCAGAGCAGCAGACTAGCGCGAGTCGTCTCCGACGACCTTCAAAACGCGTATATTTACATTCTCGCTACACCCCCAAAAATAGCAATACCGTACAGTACTACGTTGCGGACTTGCCGGTACAGAGCACTTGCACAACACACGATGACTCACACCACACACCGGGCGTGACCGATCCAGCGAGCTACTTAGTAGTAGGCTGCGTCTGCGTGCAATGCAAATGCCTTGAAAGCTCGAACGGCAGGAACGCACAGCTTGTGTAATTTTTTGCCTTCTTGTGGCCTTATTGCGTGCAACAGGGCGGGAATTTTACGTTTTCCTTGTAAGGCGACAATAATGTTCATCTCTGGCGGTAAGAGCCGTGAACCTGACGTACTACAACTCCTGCTTTAAGTAAGATGCAGCATTTCATGATATTTTCAACCAAGAAGATGGCAGAATCCACGCACATCACCCCAATTACGCCGTGTTCGCTGGTCGCTTGGCTCCTTCTTTGGCTGCACGCGCATCACCCCAGCAGCCGCCAGCCGAGCGACCAGCGAACACGGCCTTAACGGCCTCCCTTTGAGCCTGACGCGCGGTACAGTAAGTACCTTTTTTTTTCCCTGCTGCTACTGTGTAGTACTGTGCTACACCTAGCACCCCCTGTACGTGTACCGTGTACTCGCAGATTCCTGCTGTGGCCTGTGGCCAATGCAACTGTGCAAGCACGATAAAAGGCTGCCACATGCAGATGCAGGGTCGCCGGGGTGAAGAAGGCCTGGCCAGCAGCGCTGATGTCACGCACGCGTATCTCTCCGCGGCCAAACAGCCTCAAAGGGAGGTCGACGATCCATCATCCACCACTAGCTAGCCGGCCACTGCATCCTCTGCTGCTTCACAAGGCCAACCTGCAGCAGCCTGCAGAAATGATGAACGAACGCGAGTGGATACAAAGCAGTTTCTTCTTCAGTTCTTCTTCGAGGAACCTTTTTTTTTTTTTTTAAAGCAGGTGAGCACACAGAAAACGAAAATGAGTGCAGCGGGCACCGTCGCCCGATGCAACCAAATCCAGGGATCATCGTTCATCGATCGGTTTCGTCGGATGCAATGCAACCAAATTCAGTCAGGGACGGGACATCTTGTTCTTTTTGGCTGGACTCATAAGCCAACTGATAAATTAAAACAACTGATTTTGTCTGACTTGTTACGAGAGAAAAACGTTATTCTAAAAGCTGATTAAACGCGTGATTTTTATCACCATACGCGCGCGCGCCGGCGATTGGAGCTAAACGGGCGCGTTTACGCAACCCAGTCAGTCGGGATTATGTACCACCACTGTCCGTGCATCGGCGGCATCGGACCATTTGTGCACGGTCGCGACGCGGAGCACGGCCAGATCGCGTGGGTCGTCCGCAGCCTGAGAAAAATGGCGTGATCTCTGTGCCCGGACGGATGCACACGCGTCTCCTGAGCTGGAGCTGGGAGCTTCTCCCAAGTATGGCAGGCATTATTTGGAGCGCCGCGAAAGGCAGCCGCCGCGCTTGCCGCAAGCGGCAGGCAGGAGGCAGGACGCGACGACGGGCGGGCCGTAGTGGGCCGGCGGGGCGCGGTGCCGGCCCCACGTCACAGCGTCACTACTGCCGCTGGACGCTGTGAAGATGCCTCCTCCCTACATGGCTCGAGTCCGGAGTCCGGAGAGGCTTCCGCTGGCCGTGGGTGGGGTGGTCCAGCGAGGGGCCACGCTCCCAGCAGGGGCGGGCCTGTGGGCCCCGCGCGCGCCTCCCACGAGGCCTGCATGTTCGCCCCGGTTGCTTGCTCGCCTCGCCCTCCCTGCCTACCTGACCGAGCGAGTGACTACTGGGTTTGGAGCGGCGCGGGGCCCACGCCATCCGGCCCCGCGGACCCCACGTGGTGGCCCGGCCAGGGCGGGCCCCGGTTCTGTGGTAGGCGCCACGCAGGGCTGCCGGGAAAAGGGCAAGGGGACGACACGCTCGTGGGGCCCGGGGCCCCTAGCCTTGTCCGTGCCGTGCGCCTCGCTTTCCACTCCTCGCCGTCGCCGTGCCGTGCCCGTGTGGCCGCGGCGGCCGAAGCGCGCGCAAGCAAAAGCAGAAGCTGAGCTGAGCACAGCAGACGAGGGGCTCTGATTGGTGATTGGCGTTGGCGCCCGCCGCCGCCGGAGGTCGGATCGGACGGGACGGTTCAGACCTCAGACCTGATGAGAAACCAGAACCGTGACGACTGACTGCTAGTGGGCGAGGCAGAAATAAATGAGCAGACGATGGCACACCAGCCCTCGTCGTCGTCGCGCCGCGTTCTCCCGTCTCCCTTTTTGTGTTGGTCTCTCTCTTTCTTTTGCGTTGCGGGTGTACACACTGTAACGTACTAGTAAGCGAGGTCGGGACGGGACCTGAGGTCAATCCTGCACGGCTGGCAATGCCGGCCAGGCGGGCCGGGCGTTTTTCTTTCCGTGCCTGTTGCGTGCGCGTCTGGTTTGGGAAACTGATCGGAGCGATCCATTTTGCACGCAGCCACGCACGGCTCTTTCCGATACAGACACGGTCTGGTTTCAGTTTCAGGGCTATCTGTCGCCCATCGTGCATGGTCATGATGAGCCGATGGTCGGTCGGTCGCATGGAGCTGACTGGTGTTTCACTCAAGGGTTTGATTATTGCAGGGATGTGGGATGTCTGGACTCTGCCTCTGGATCATTATTTGATGCTTGATGGCACACACAGACCTACAGTACTAATATAATGTCAGGTCCCAAAATATAATCATTCCATATTCACAAAGAGACAAATGAACAAATTACTCCGTAAGAAAGAACAAAAAAAAGTTTACCGTACTGTACTGTACCTGCAACTAAACAACCGAGGCCTTTATGTTTTTTTATTGGCAGAGATACAGTTTTGTATTTGGAGATCTCCTGTATTTGTACGTGGGGTAGTATAATTATTACGAAGTGGTTTATATCACCAAATAAATTTGTTAAAAAGCACTGCAGTATTGTAGATTGCGCGAAGATACTAATTATGGCTTCTCAATCGCTCATATTTGGCCGCAAAATATTGGCTCTCGCGTACTTTCCCGTCCCAAAATAGATGACGTTTTTTTAACTCGGAGGGAGTATGTTTTTTATTTATAGAAACAGTTTTGTATTTGGATATTTATATGTTTTAAATAAATTTGTTAAAAAAATTATTACGAAAGGTACTTTCCACAATACAGCCGCATACTAATTGACTGCAGTTACTTTTTTAAATTGCGCGAAGATCTGTGGCCTACGGGGCTCTCAATCGCTCACGTCCTGGCCGCAAAAGTGGCTCTCGCGTAGTAGTATAGCCAGGCTCATCAGCAGCCATATGCCGGTCGTACTAGAAAATTACTACTACTATGCGACCAACCATTGTCGTACGGATCGAGTAAGTACTGGTGCTCCTACACAGCAGTGTCTCTACGTACGTTACAGCGTGTCCTTCCTTCGAGTTTACCCTTTTTTTGTGTGCTGTAAAAAGTGTAGTATAACTACCGCCCGACACAGCGACATTGTAGTACAACACTGTCATTGCCTGTTGTGCTGCTGTCAGTACTTGCCCTGCAGCAGCTCTGGTATAGTCCGTACGCTGCTGCTTTGCAATGTACTGAACCGGTAACTTTCTTTTTTGCCAGGGATCTAATGCTGCAGCTTTTACGACCACGATCGTCGCACCGGCCGCATGCACGCACATATACGTGAAATACCTTTATTTTACCACTTTTGTCGCGAGAGTGTTTGACGGGGAATAAATTCCCAACTCCATGTGAAAAAAGCAAATTAGTGACACTGAGTTATTTATACTAGTATTATAGTACATAAACGATGAAACTAAAGTAAGCCACACGTTGGTGCAGCTACAATGCTAGTACTGCACAAGGACGTCTCAAAGTGTTTGAATGGAACAATATTTTACCGTTTGTATGTATCAAAAAACAAAACAAAATTCTACCTACCTACCAACCTTTGGCATTTCCATTGAACGGAATTCTTTTGACCAGAAAACCTTTTTTTTTTCCCTTTTTACAGCATATGAAGGTCCCCAACTCCCCATGCGTGTAATAAACTAGCATAATTTTACTTCCATACACGTACTATCGTCCTCTCAGATATTAAACATTTTGGTTTCCTTTTTTTTTTAAAAAAAAAACAGTCGTTGCATCGGATGCCAGTTTCACGGTTGAGCTCTTCAATTAGCTGTTCTAAAAGTCTGCTATATATCTAGAAGCCTTGATTTTTTTAAAAAAAAAAGTCTGGTAAAGTAAAAGGAGATATTTACCGTTGGAATGCATGGGTGCTTATTTTCGCATGAGTGGTCACTGGCGGATCCAGAAACAATGCAAAAGAAGGGCTAATAAATACTTACATTTTAGGCTGGGGAATAAAAAGGTGTTCACAACTTAGTTGAGATGCAAAAATTTTACTCTTCTTGATTAAATTCAAAATTAGGACACATTTGAGATGCATGAATTTTATGTAGTTCATTTTTTAGCTAATCAGAATCTTCTAAGATGTCATGAATTTTAAAACTCGGAGGTAACAATTTTAGGATTCCAACAAATAAAAAACATGTTAATATACAAAAATGAATTATGTTCTACTACTAGTAACATGCTAAGCATGTTGTGCGCGCGCACACAAGTGCGCCTTTAGTTTAACGCCTTGTGTAAATTGAATACAAACTCTTTTCCCGCCAGTGGGGGATCCAGAACATGCCAAACAGGACAAGTATTTACCTTTCTTTTCTGAATATAGGGCTAGCGGCTAGTTCCATTTCCCGCTAAAAAACATATGCATTCGTACTCAGCTTTGTTTTCAAATACATGCCATTTCAGGTAAAGTAGTTTATTTCTTTTACGTAATTAGAATCTTCTAAAATGTCATAACTTTAAATATCGGATGCAACAATTTTATGATTCCAACAAATCAACAAACATGTCATTGTGTAAAAAGGTAATATGTTCGATGCTACTAGTAACATGGTAAGCATGTTATGTTGTGCGCACGCACGCAAGTGCGCCTTTAGTTTAACGTCTTGTGTAAATTGAATACAAACTGTTTTCCCGCCAGTGGCAGATCCAGAACGAGCCAAACAGGACCGTTATTTACTTCTCTTTTCCCGCTATAGGGCTAACGGCTAGTTCTACTTCCCGCTAAAAATGTATGCATTCGTGTATACATAATGTATAGATAGAAAAAAAAGTACCTACCTCTATTTTTAAACATATGTCATTCTTTCGATAATTAAGCAAGTTATTTTAGTTCTAAATTGTTTGTATTTTTTTTTCTAAAACGTCATTAATTTTAAAACCTGAGGCAGCGTTTTTATTACTCCCAACAAAAATGAACCAATCTGAATCAACCAAAACCAGCCGTTATAGCTCACTTTGCTGTTCAAAATGTAATGGTGTGTTAATGTGTAATGTATTTAGGAAGAACGAAAATAAATATAGCACAGCCTGGTCAACAATGCCTATCACTCTATCTTATGCCGTACGACTACTACTAATAATCAGACCTGTCCAAGCAAGGGGCAAGGGGTCTTTTGTTGCAGAAGAAGTAAAGTAAGCAGGGAAGGAAAAATAGTACGTACGATGAGACGACAAAGTTTTAATTGACCGGGGCATGTGCAGTTTCCCGTCCGGGCCTGACACGCAGGGATGAGGCCCCGATCTCCTCACCACGTGCGCCCCCCCAATTAGAAGCGGCGCCTCCATCACCCACCAGACACCGCCCCGGCCGCCTGTTCCCTTCCCTTCCCTTCCTTCGTCCACCCATTCCTCTTCCTCCTGTGTACATGTACATGTAGTATACGTGTGCGCAGAGAGAGAGCCGGCCGACCGGCCGGATAGGGTTGGATCGCCATCGGATCGGATCGGAGCAGCCACGGACGGGCGACACGGCGGTGCTTTTGCCCCAGAAGCAACCCCTACGAAAAATACGGCAGGGGAATTGCATGGCATTTGCCTGCCTGTGCTGTGCGCCCTCTCTCTCTCTCTCTCTCTCTTTTTGCAGCTGGCTTTCGTCGCGGATCGATTTGGCAATGCGTGGCGACGCTTCGATCTCATGGTCGCACGCACGCACGCTGCCTGTAGCTGTAGCGAGCATGCGTGCATGCAATGCTTGACTTGTCGTCCGCAAGAACTGCCCCGTGCATGTGTATTACGGATCGGAGTACTATTCTTTTTCAGAACGAACCTGATGAGCAGCAGCGAGGGGAAGTGTGACGAGCGAGATCGCCCGCACGTCTTCTTCCGTGAGTTGCCCCGTGCATTCTTTCTTTCACCGCTAGATTAGTGTTCCACGGGGAATGGGACTGCTTCGATTCATTAGGCCAGTCTCAATGCATAGTTTCATATCCCGGTTTCCAAAACGTGAAACATATCATGAAACACGTTTCTTTCTACGATCGATTTGGCAATGCGTGGCGGCGCTTCGATCTCATGGTCGCACGCACGCACGCTGCCTGTAGCTGTAGCGAGCATGCGTGCATGCAATGCTTGACTTGTCGTCCGCAAGAACTGCACCGTGCATGTGTGTTGCTATTCTTTTTCAGAACGAACCTGATGAGAGGAAGTGTGACGAGCGAGATCGCCCGCACGTCTTCTTCCGTAAGTTGCCCTGTGCACAATAAAACAAGTTGGAGGCCTCTCAACGAATTTCTTTCTTTCCTCCGGATTTCATGTAAAAAGTGCAAATCTACCGCTATGACATCCCCACGAAAATTGAGATTGGCCTTAAAAATACTAATATAAAACCAAGCTACTATAAAACCTAGGATCCAGCTTGCTTTTGTTTATCCCATTTGATTGTGACTCTGTGAGAGTTCATATATATTCCACCTAATACATACGTGCTCTAGTTTCAAAAGAAAAGGAAAAACAAAAGGCCATGCACACTACGGGGAAAGCAATGGCAGAATGGACTTGAGGGTTATAAGCAGTAAGCTAGAAAGGTGCCGTCACTACTATGAATGGAAAAAATTCTCTAGATTTGGCATAAAGGCCTCCCTTTGCTTTGAGCAAATTGGAGTTTATTTTTATCTTGGGCGTTTAATTAGAGGAAGGTATCCTCTCACTCATTCACAGGGTATATTCATCATTTCATCTATATAAATTCTCTGCTGCATGCGCACATAAAAAGGGGATTCCATAAATGCCACTCCACTATTTCTTTTAGCAAGTGGGTAAATCCTAGCGTAAGCAAATAAACCCAAAGACCTCACACAAATTCGTCGCGAAATTTTCCAAAGGAAGACAAGTTCCGGAGTTGTAACTGGTATTACAACAATCTCTGGTCTGTATTTGGCAATAGCATGGAGTTCCCAGAGTTCACATGAACAGTTTGGTCTGTATTAACAATAGCAATATTACAAAAGCTGAAAATTGGGAGGAGTATCATGAAAACTTTCCACGAAAAGTTTGTAGCTCCGAAATGTAGGATAATGCTACGGAGAGCCTATGACCTATATATGGGTTTCTTTGATTTTTCTTTTGGTCACTCAGCCTGATTCTGAGAAGAAGCATGAGACACGACATGAACAAAAAGAAGAACAAATAAAAATGAATAAATAAAAGAGACAAGAAAAAAAAAAAAAAAATAGGGGGCCTAGCAGTAGTAGTAGAGAGAGAAACAGGTGCCCATGCGCCCACGCCCAATAGCATGGCTTCTCTGGCGCTGTACCTTTCAGCTTTATAATCAGCCCCCTCCAAGCAAATCCCGCAGCCAGGCTCGCCCACTCTCTCTTTCCTCCTCCTCCTCCTCCTCTCTCTTCCTCCTCAAAACTCTCTCCCAGCCCTGAAAATTCTCCACATACTCTGGTGCTAAGTGGTGGTGGCATCTCGCTTAGGCGAGATCCCCCTCCTCCTCCCCCGGTTTCCACTCCTCTGCTCCACCCCAGTCGACTCACTCCGTCCCCGCAATCCGCTGGCCAGAAGCTCACGAGAGCAGAGGAGTCAGTCCATTGGAGGAGCTCAACTAGGCAGGCTCCACCCTGGGCTCGATCGGCACCACCGGCTGCTGCGAGATTCCGCCAGGTAGACCCTCTCCTTGCTGAATTCCGATTTATTTTCCGGCGTCCAGGTTCAGGTGGTGATCTGAGGGGCGGGGAAGTGCTGAATTTTGGTATCCTCCTCCTCCTCCGTCCCAATTCTGCCTGGAACCTCCGAGAATTGCCGTTCTCGGGACGCGGGGAGTGCTGTTCATGGCGTGTGGCGCTTTGATCTGTGGATTATGGGGGATGGAACCACCTTTTCGCACTTGCCTTTACCCGAAATCTCGTGTAAACTGTGGGTGACAGTGATGCCACTCTGCTTGGTTAAAGAGTTCTTGAGCTCAAGTGCTGGACACTCCAGTTTAGCCGTTAATTAATTAAGTCCTTGTTTCCTTTTTTTTTTCTCTCTGCTGAATTTGGGAATTTGGTGATTTCCGTCTACTAATAATGCTCCTTTCATGCTTTTTTTATTCTGGATATAATCCATGTGGTGGTAATCTAATCTAATATAATATTTCCACTCTGTTCTGCGTGCAGCGCGCGATGTACCGGGTGAAGAGCGAGGGCGACTGCGAGATGATGCTGCAGGACCAGATGGACTCGCCGGTGGCCGACGACGTCAGCAGCGGAGGCGGGTCGCCTCACAGGGGCGGCGTCGGGACGCCCCTGAAGAAAGGGCCATGGACGTCCGCGGAGGACGCCATCCTGGTGGACTACGTGAAGAAGCACGGCGAGGGCAACTGGAACGCGGTGCAGAAGAACACCGGGCTGTTCCGCTGCGGCAAGAGCTGCCGCCTCCGCTGGGCGAACCACCTCAGGCCCAACCTCAAGAAGGGGGCCTTCACCCCCGAGGAGGAGCGCCTCATCATCCAGCTCCACGCCAAGATGGGGAACAAGTGGGCGAGGATGGCTGCTCATGTAAGTTCCATGCCCCTGGCCGAATACTTTTAATTCCCTCTTATGCAGCTCTGCAGATCCGTATTTCGTATTTTAGTTCTGCACATGTCGAATACTTGATTCCCTGCTCTGCGGTCTGATCAAGTGAAGTTTCCAGAGAGAATTGATGTGTTCGTTGGGTCTTTATTACGTACGTGCAGTCTTTAATTCAAGATGTGTATTTCTGTACTCATTTAGCGAGCAATTCTATTTCGTGTCACGTACTGGAACTGTAATGATCTGTCCATGTTGCTTAATGTTGTTCTTCTGCAGTAACTTATCTGATTTTCTACTTTAATTCAATAAATGTCAATCTTTTGGTTCTGCTGACTTTCCTGTAGCAACCTGCTCAAATCCTCCTGGTTGTCAAAGATTCTGGTCCACAAGTGCTAATTTTCTAGTATCACTCCTGATCTGTGATACCAAACAATGATCACTTTCAAATAGTTTTTTTAGCTTTGGCTTTCAACTCCATATGACTTGTCATTGTTACTCTTTTCTGGATAAAGACATTGTTGGTAGTCATATTCAAAGGTTGGAATACTTCACCTGAGCAGCAAAGATAGGCAGATAGCTACTGCAGAGGCTGACTCTAGTTTCTCTGTCATTAAAAGCATGTTAGCCTTGGTACCAGTTTTTTCTTTAAATTTCAACAATCATCTGTAGGGCACTTAACATGAGCCATTATGTCTTTGGACTCCTGCCTTCCGAGTCTCTGGATACTCGTGTTCTCAATCCCATGTTCTCGAAGCCTATCAATCTAGTCGGATTGTCTTCGTCTGACATGCAAGTTAGTTGATGACAAGGTGTCTGAATTGAGAACTTGAGATATATTTTGTATAACCAAGTAGTCGTGTCATTTTTATTTGCAATATCTACACCTTATAACGCTAATATTTTTGCTATTTTTTTGAAAGAAAATATTTTTGCCATTATTTATGTTACAATTTGGCAAGATATAAATTCTAGTCCATTGAAAGTTAAGGCGAGGCCCCAGTATCTTCAATTAAAAAATACGCTCTGTGTTTTGAAATGTTTAATACTAGTATGTCTTACCTGTGTGCATATGTTCCTAGTTAGTTCCTATTTTTACCCTAAACAATTTGTGCATATATTTTTCTATACTGTCGTCATTAACCTTGAATGCTCTTCTCAGTTGCCAGGGCGTACTGACAATGAAATTAAGAACTACTGGAACACTCGAATAAAGAGATGCCAACGTGCTAGCCTTCCTATCTACCCTGCTAGTGTATGCAATCAATCTTCAAATGAAGATCAGCAAGTGTCTGGTGATTTGAACTGTGGCGAGAACATATCCAATGATCTTCTATCTGGGAATAGCCTTTATCTACCAGATTTTACCAGTGACAATTTTATTGCTAATCCGGAGGCTTTATCCTATGCACCACAGCTGTCAGCTGTTTCAATAAGCAATTTGCTCGGCCAAAGCTTTGCATCAAAAAACTATAGCTTCATGGATCAGGTAGACCAAGCAGGGATGCTGAAACAATCTGGCTGTGTGCTTCCTGCATTAAGCGATGCCATTGACGGTGTGCTTTCCTCAGTTGATCAATTTTCAAATGACACTGAGAAGCTCAAGCAGGCTTTAGGTTTTGATTATCTTAATGAAGCCAATGCTAGCAGCAAGACTATTGCACCTTTCGGGGTTGCACTTAGTGGCAGCCATGCCCTTTTAAATGGCAACTTCTCTGCTTCTAGGCCCACAAATGGTCCTTTGAAGATGGAGCTCCCTTCACTCCAAGATACTGAATCTGATCCAAATAGCTGGCTCAAGTATACTGTGGCTCCTGCAAATCCTTACCTGCAGTCTCCATCAGCGACCCCTTCAGTGAAATCTGAGTGTGCATCGCCGAGGAACAGTGGTCTTTTGGAAGAGCTGCTTCATGAAGCTCAGGCACTAAGATCTGGGAAGAACCAACAACCATCAGTCCGAAGTTCAAGTTCTTCTGCTGGCACACCTTGTGAGACTACTACGGCGGTTAGCCCAGAGTTTGATATGGGCCAGGAATATTGGGAAGAACAGCCCAGTTCTTTCCTCAGTGAATATGCTCATTTTAGTGGAAATTCTTTCACCGAATCCACTCCTCCTGTTAGTGCTGCATCACCTGATATCTTTCAGTTCTCCAAAATTTCTCCTGGTGAGTACATTTTCATTGCTGATCCTTTCTTTCAATGATCGATTTGATTAGCTCAGTTACTAGAGGCTTATTCATTTGCAGCACAAAGCCCCTCAATGGGCTCTGGTGAGCAGGCGTTAGAACCTAAACATGAGTCAGCAGCTTCGCCTCATCCTGAAAGCTTGAGGCCTGATGCATTGTTCTCTGGGAACACAGCTGATGCATCCATTTTCAACAATGCCATAGCAATGCTCCTGGGCAATGGCATTAATGCTGAGTACAAACCTGTTCTTGGTGATGGAATTGTGCTCGATTCTTCCTCGTGGAACAATATGCCACATGCTTTCCAAATGGGAGAATTCAAATAAGTTCCATGAACCTCTTTGTGATGCTGAAGGGCTTCTTGCTGCTTGTTTTGGGTCACAATATCAGGGAAGGCCTCATTGATTCTGATGCTGCATTCCTGACACAGATCCTTGAGAGCGTGCAGGTGCAGCGGCTACCAGATGTTATCTTCATCCAAATAGTCCTTTTATCTAATAAAGTGCATGAAGATAAGCCGGATATTAATTTTTTGGCTTTGTATTAGAGAACCGTTTTTGTCATCCCTGTCAGGATTCTGTTGGAAACGTGTCATGATTTTTGTTTGAACAATTTAATATCAGTTATTGATATTGTGCTGTGTGCTATCCCTTCTTGATGCATTTGCATGTGGTAGCTAATTGTTTAAGTATAGAATGTTATTGCTGCTGGCACATCATCTGTGCAATATTTATGGTTTTTTTTAGATGTGCATTGAATTGCAATATGAAATTGAAAAATTATATGCCTGTATCATATTTAGGCTACTGATTGAGTGAAAGCGCCAATTCTTGCACCACCAGTTCTAGCTTTCCCTGCCTTTGAAAATCTGCTAGCTTTAGCTGATGTCTGAAGGAAAAAGCAAGGATAAGATGCCAGGTATGAATAATGATTAAGGTTGCAATATTGTGGCTTCAGAGTTGGAACCCAAAAGATATATCATCTACGACACTAGGAGGTCGCAACACTGCACGCGCAAACGGCGTGTACCTAACTTTCTCTGATATCAGTTCTTGCGTTGGATTCGTCGGTTTGGTTTTACACGATCGATTTCTTTTATCGTTCATTCTGTGTGCTGCACATCCTCGTACTTAGTATTTGTTAATTTAATTACACTTTTCTTGTCATTGGGCCTGCAAGGTACAAGCCATGTCTACACTATTTCTTTCACAATTTTCGGACTCCATTTTGAATCCAGGATTCTGAAAAGTAGTAATAGTTAAAACAAGGATGATTCAACTATCCTAGCGGAATTTGGAAGCTGGTCCTAGCGAAATTTGGAAGGTAGTCCTAGCGGAATTTGGAAGGTAGGTATCTTTTTAATGGAGCATTTGGATGCTACACGTGAAGAAGTAAAGAAGACAAGATTACTCCTTTTTTTCCACAAAGGGACACATAGGATGATAAGAAATATCCCTATAACATTCCAATTCTATATTTCTTTTCGGCAATTATTTGTTCCACGGGAGGGCTTTTGACACCAATGCTCTAGATGAATCAAATTAGCCATGGATTATTGTATGTGTATACTAAGAAAAATTAGGATCCTAGGGGTGGCCATGGTCCAGCTTGGCCTGACCTATCCTCCTCCCATGAACGTAGGCTCACTAACAACAAAACAAAAATGCAGTCCTCATGCTGACAAAACAAAAATGCAGTCCTCATGCTGATTTAGTGATCAACCTTAGAATATTGAACATTCTGTAAAACCTGATGCTTCGGAACCATTAAAACTTTGTGAAGCAATGAAGGAACGTTGGTAGTTAAATCGTCGAGTATAACATAGGCTGAACACCTCTAAGCCTTGATTTGTCATGTTGGATAATTGATTGCCTCTCCGCAATCGTTGAAATTAAGGTCAACAACCTAGAGTTACGTGTTCGCGTGGGGAGTGCCCAAAAACACCCCCCTTCTAGATAAAGACTACAAATTGACCTCTTGCCGATAAAATTGACGTCCACAACGATGACCTCGTGGGGGAGTACTTGATGCTCTTGGACAAGATCGATGTGACCATAATAACCTTCTCTTCTTTTTTTTTTTTCAATTTTTTCCTTTATGTATTCCTCCTTTGATAATTGAGTTTTTTCTTTTTATTATTTTTCTCCATTCCTTTATTCTATTCCCCTCAAACCTGACAATGGTTTGGGTTAAACCCGGTTTTTTGGTTTGGTTTTGCTTTTGGGCTGTATTGGTTTGGGGTAAAATAGGCTAAGAAGGCAGTTGGGCTGGTTTGGTTTTGACTCTATTAAAGTGGACTGATTTAGTTTGACTGTCAATAATAGAGTTAATAATAAGTTTTTATTCTATCTATTCATTTTTTGCTTTTGCTTATGGCTAAATATAAACAATAGCATGAGGTGCCAGTGAATTGGTATGTTGAAAATATATTTTAATGGGTTGAACGTACAAGTGGTTTGGTTTGGTGTGGATAATTGAAGTCACGGTCTAGTTTGGTTTGGATTTGACTTTCAAATATACATGCTTTGGATTGGTGCGGGTTTAGTTTGAATCTCGGCCCACTGTCAGCTTTAATTCCCCTCCCTTTCCCATCTCTCTCATCCAGCTTCACCTGCTGCGTCTCCATATCCTCCTGTAGCCACCCCTCCCTCGCCCGTGCCTTGCTTGTCATCCATGCTCTCACCACGCTGTCCCCTCGTCTAGCTTACACCCACCTGCATTTCCCATTGCTCCACCTTCCCGATGTCACGCTCCGCGTCAACCACTGGTCGTGCTCATGGACAAGGGTATTTTGTGGTGGACTCACAAACACATAGGATAAAGTCTGGCAGAGTTTGTTTTCAACTTCTTCTTACATGCGGCTCCTTTCAATGCGATTTAAGGAGCTCCATGCTAGGAGTTAGTGTGGCCTTTTGTTTTTTCGGAGCTGTTTGGCTTTTATAAAGTTCAAAAAATAATAGTCTAAGAGTGGCCCAAAAGCTCAAACAAATAGAGTGTTGGTACTATCTCAATGAACTTGAACTATTGTCCCCAGAGTGCGCTAGAAATGGAATGGCTAGCCATTTTTTTTTTTCCTGAAGCTAGGATGTTTTTAGATTCTCTAAATATATTGACTTAACAATGTATTTAAACACAATAATGTATATCAAAAGTACATGTATTTAAAAGAGTTCTTGTAATTTAGAACGGAGGCATTACATCATAGTTAGTCCTTAATGTTTTTATATCTTTTCGTATAGAATAAAGTCTACCGATTGAGTTATATCTCCAACCTCTATATAGTTTCTCCTCAATTCATAACTTTTTTATTTTTTGTCATACAAATACAAAAGAGAAATATTAACAAAAAGAAATTTTTTTTGGAGATGTGAAGAACGTGAACCTTAACAATTGAGCTACATCCCCAACTTTTGTTTTAATTTACACTATATAAATATCTTATCTTTTTTTTTTTGTCATGGAACAGAAATAAACAGTTTCATTTTATTGGAGATGCACAAATCGGATCTTATAACTCTACTAGTAGACTAGGAGTATGTCCAATGCCAGCAGATGCACCAAATTTCTATTAGTTTTGCACAATATTATTAAAAAAGTTAAATGCAGTTAAATGCACCGTTAGGTCCAATAACTTGTGATCCATTAACTTATGAGGAGTTTCATTTAGGTCCATCAACTTAGAAAGTGATCTTTTGGGTCCATAAACTTCGTATACAGTATCACTTAGGTCTATATCCTCACGCTGACATTGCCAGCTGACTTGTCCATCTAAAGCAACTATTGACCATTATTTTATCGAACACCTTATGGACACGTGAGCAGGCACCACCTCTATCGATGCGAGCGTGAGAAGAAGCCGTTGCCGCGGCCAAACGAGCGTGCAGGCACACAAGCAGGTCTGTTGCGGCCACGCAGACGAGCGTCGTTGCCACTGTGGCCCCGACAATGCACGAGCAGGCCACCATGACCACTCGAGAGGGCGTCGTCATGGCCACACGACCATCATATGTACATCGGTGGGTGGGTGTTCCTTGGTGCTCGTGTTTGTCGTGAACTCTGAGTACATGACGCCACGCGATTGCCCACAAGGCGTGGCAACCAAATCGAGCACCCGTGTGGCCTTGACGGCGGCAGTGCTCACCAGCAAGCCCTTGTGGTCGTGGCGTGGGGGCAGCACTCGCCGGCGCGGTCGAGGCAGCCTACTTGTGCTTCCTCGTGGCAGTGTCAGCGCTCGTCCATGACTGCATGGCCACGATGGCTTGCTCATGCACCCGCATCGGCGGAGCAGCGCTTGCTCGATCGCTCACAATATGTTTAATGAAATGAAGGGTCAACAACTGCTACAGATGGATAAATTAGCAGGTCACGTCAGCGCAAGAAGTTCATGTAGAGGGATCTGGAACTATCTAACTTTCTAAGTTGATGGACCTAACTGAAATCTGCTCACAAGTTGATGGACTCAAAAAGGCTACTTTTAACTGAAACTTGCTCACAAGTTAATAGATTTCTGGCGTATTTAGCTCTTATTAAAATAAATAAAAAAAGAGCTTGTGCTAGAGAGACACGAGTAAAATTGAACCCCCGAACAAAGGCAAATGGCGGCAGCGTAGCGTACGAGTAGCCTACGAGACGGGCAGCAGCGCGCGTACTCCGCGCAGCGCAGCATGATGTATGTGCAGATGCACGGTGCGTACCCATCCATCATCAGGCCATCACGCGATGTGCGTGGCATGCATGATTTCGGCACGAGCGAGGCCGCCCAGCAGCGCCGCGCGCGCACGCAGACAGGCAGGCTCCGTGCACGCGCACGTTCCCCATACCTGCCGTGCGGCCTGCGGCCTGCGGCGCACGGCTCGTCGTCCAACGATTTCTCCGCGCGCCCGGCGGTGCCGTGCCGTGGCGGAGGTACTGCGGCGGCACCCAAGACTACTGCAGCTGACGGCGCCTGAAGCCCTTCCTGGACTCCGAACCCTGATCGGCAACGGATCGATCGGCCGACGGCGACGATGCAGAGGCGGCCAGGAAAGCGCACACAACAAATGCCGAAATGTACAGTGCATGAGGTTGATTCTTTGGTCTGCAGCTTCTTTGAACACGTCAGACCTGTCCTGTCATGATAGGATCTCCATATTTTTGCCTCTTTTTTTGTTCTTTGTTTAAACAAATGAATAATAAAGAACTGGATTTCTGAAACTCTGGTACTGTGTTGTGTCAATGCACGCATGTGGACTGTCTCCCTAGATTAGAGTTCCAGCGAGGTCATTATGGCAACTCATTTCTTCAGCACGGCACGCAGTACCCACTCTCGACTGTTGACTCCCAAGGTCTTGTTTGTTCACGAACAGAACCACGCGTGGTTGTTCTGTTGCATAGCATGCTAACTGCGTGCATACATGTACTATGTTTGTATAAGAGCTTTTTGAGGAGACAAACATGCAGGAACAGTGTCCGCTCTTGCCTGAATAGATGACAACGCGTGTTCAGAAATATATCCAGGGAATTCAGAATCCACGCCTGGCTGCTGCCGTAGCCGAGACGGTTGTTCGTCGAGAAGGGGTTGACTACTGCGCATCTGCACCCCGGATAGATATGGGGATGTGTATGCTGCTTCACTGCACACTCACAAACGAGGTGTTCAGCTGATCATATAAACCGACTGATAAGACAAGTCGGTTGATTTAACGTGAGAGAAAAATATTTTTCAAAGAACTGATAAATCTGACTGATAAGACAAGCAAATAGGATATGACAACATCCTTGTTTAGATTGATAGTAGTAAGAAAAAGGGTCAGTCTCTTTCAATCGCACGACTCGCCGAGAGCGGCAGTGCATGTCCATATTATTCCACGTCATTGGTTAAGGGTCAGTCTCACTCACCTAACGGATCAGGTCATCAAGTACCTAAGATGAAGGTCGTTGAAAAAGCAACCTAAGATGAAGATCGTTCCAGGCTACAGTACGATTACTACCTTACTCGCAGTACATCAGTACTAATCTTGTTACATTATATATCTCTATATATCTCTAAACAAAAGGTACTAATTACAGTAGATGAATTACAAAAAATTAACATGCAGAGTACAAAAATTACAACGGACGCGCCACTTTGCCGACCGATTCGTCCGTCAGCACGCAGCATCCAGCGGTCGCCGGTGTGCACTGTGCAGTGGAGCTAAAAAAATGCGAGACGCGAAGGAAGCGCGAAGCGCAGCGCCGGCCGCGGCGGCGCGGCCCGCCTCCGCCCCCGATCCGACAGCGTAGCCTGCCGCCAGCACACCACCGAAAATTCTCACCGCTGTCGATGGGCTGTCGCTGGGCGCCACGATGGCACCGGCTAGATCGCCATGCAACCAGCCAGCCCTCCGGCCTTCGCCGCCCCCCCCATTCGCGGCCGCAGAGCCACGGGCCCCACGGTCGCCCTAGCCACTGCACCCGGGTCCCCGCGCGCAGGGGCCACCACCGTCAGCCACACGGAACCGTCACCGTCACCCCGGCCAGGCGCCAACGCCGCGCAACGCAGACGGAACGGCGGGGCCCACCACTCCCTCCCCCGGCTTTCTCCCGCTACCTGCCAGCCAGCCTGCTGCTTTTCCCTTTACTCCCATTCTCTCCTCTTCTTCGGGCGATCGCCATCGCCATCGCCATCGCCGCCGCCGTCCACCGCCCACTCCTGACTCCACCACACGCGCCGCGACCGCAGCCGAAAGTGGCGGGGCGGTGGTCCAAACCCAAACTCCCGAGCCCCTCCACTACTCCGGGCTCTGGTCTCCCTGACCTGTCCGTCTCTCTGCTGACTGCTGCTAGCCTGCTAGTATCCCGTCGCGCGGATACGCGCGCACGTTTCGCGCATACAGTACGCCACTGCTCTGCTGGCTCTGATTGACCTCGGGGGCGATCCCTTCCTGTTCTTGACTCGGCTTTCGCCGCCGCTGCTTCCTGCCTGCCCCTGGTTGCTGTCGTCGCCACAGGGTCACGGTTCACTGCCGTTGTCCGCTTCTTCTTCTTGTTCTGCTGCTCTTTGGAGTTTTCCCCACGGCTCGCTCCCAGCTGCTGGGCTGCTGCTTAGTTTCTTCAAAGGTATGTACGCTCCTTGCGGCACCATCTGATTGAGCTGGGGGTTGTAATTGGTAAGCTTCGGCTGGACTCTGGGATGGATGATCTCGCTTCGTTGATCTGTGGATTTGGGCCATGATGCTGAGCTGTTAGGGTGGAAGATCTGTTTGCCCTTTGCTTGATCAGAATCCAAGGTGGCGGCGTCTCAGTTGTTCGTGTGCCAGGATCGGATTTGTTTACCCCTCGTATAGTCGGATTGGGGATTAGGTTTTGATATTAGAATCTGAAGCTATTGCTAGAATGATGGTATGCCATCGCCGACGATCTGGTGGTCAGTCTATAAATTCAGGGATAGATTTGGTCTGTTTCACCGACAAGTGCTTGCGGTTGCTGATCTAGAGTTCAGCTTGTAAATTCAAGGCCGGACTTGTGCAGTTACGACTTACGACGACATGGGCTCTTATTGCAGTTACTGTCGTTTGATCTTATCTGTGCTAGCATTGTTTTGTTGATTTTCCCTTGAGAAAAAAAAAGAAAAGAAAATCAGCTTGGTTTTAACTCATGGCGGAACTTAAATTTGGTAGTAAATTAGCATCACATAAACTTCCAAATTCCATTGTATTTTCCCATTAATCCACACACTATCACTTTGTTCTACTCAGCTTAGCCTCTTTTTTTTCTTCTCTATTGTGGCAGGTTTGTGTTGGAGGCTAAGAGGGTTACATGCAATGGCCCTTGAGACAAAACAAGCTGCTCTGTGTTTCAAGGAAGTTTTGAGGTTGTCCATTAGAAAAAGCTATAGATTTATTACCGAACATCCTATCCTTTTCGGTTTGGGTGTTTTGCTCTATCTATTGTACAGATCTTCACCAAGGCTCTTTGTGTTCCTGCTTTCTTCTTCACCTGTAATTATATGCACTGCTCTTCTTCTTGGAATCCTACTGAGTTATGGAGAAATTAATCTTCCTGAGGCTAGTGAAGATCACAAGGGCACTCCAGAAATTTCAACTTTCAAGGTTGGAAATTCATCCAGTGATATCCACTTTGAAGGAAATCAGAGATCTTCAGTGCTTGAGTTTAAGGAGAATGCATCAAACTTCAAAGAGAGGGAAACTAAACGGACAGTTTCCTTCAGAGAGAGGGCTAGTGAGCATGCTGATCTTGATGATTCTGTCCCTCTTCTGAAGAGAGCTGATGAAGAAGATGAGAGAGGTGATCAGTGTAACATACCTAGAACAACTACACCATTTCCTTCTATGGTCAATCTCTGCCAAGAATCTGGGATAGGGGAGGACATCATGTTCACCAAGAAAAGACAATTGGAAGGTCCTTTATTCATGCAGGATATGGCTGACTGTCAGACTAGCCTATTTGATGAGGCCCGTCTGAGTGGTCTGAATGACAAAGATACACCCTTTGGTCTGTTTTCTTCTAGTGATAATGTTAATAAGCATTCTGAGATGGAGGAAAATCTAGTATTTGCAGATTCAGCAGCTCGTAAAGAGAAAGCTATTTCTGAAAAGAAGCAAACTGAAGAGCTTGCTGGAACTAGCAAACAAGCTACTTCTGTCCCTATTTTCCAGTGGGAAAAGAACGGTGAGCTTAATGTTGATACTAGCAATGTTACTGAGGACAACTTGTTTGATTCCTCTCTTGGCTCACCATGGGCAAGAGTTAGCAGTCAGGATGGTTCATCTGGTTTTGACTCTGATCAGGCTGAGAGTTCTTCTCCTGATGCTTCCATGACTGACATTGCTCCAGTTCTTGATGAGATTGACCCACTTTTGGG
This sequence comes from Chrysopogon serrulatus, assembly GCA_015844335.1. Classification (NCBI taxonomy): domain Eukaryota; kingdom Viridiplantae; phylum Streptophyta; class Magnoliopsida; order Poales; family Poaceae; genus Chrysopogon; species Chrysopogon serrulatus. The sequence continues at coordinate 91,069 of JADLZL010001599.1, read as the reverse complement.
TGCTGATTCCAATCGCCCCAATCCTATTCCTAAGGATGATTCAGACACAGATTCTCATGTCTCAGAGGATCATCAAATTGACGATGATAGCAATGATGAGGGCGAGGACATTGACGCTAAAGATAATGTGGAGGGGGAAAAGAAAAATGATGGGAAGGAAGCTGCATTTCTTTGGACAGCAGATGATGAAAAGAATCTCATGGATCTTGGATATTCTGAGATGGAAAGGAACCGCAGATTGGAAATTTTGATGGCTAGACGAAGATCCAGGAAGAACATAAAGTTCGAAATTGATAACAACCTTACAGAAGTTGATAGTAATGGTGCCGGTAGGAGTTTAGATGATTTGTCACGCTTCCGTGCACATGTACCTCCTATTGCAGTGCCAAGGAGGAACCCTTTTGACCTTCCATATGATTCTGAAGAAGCAGCAATTCCTGGCTCAGCTCCTTCAATTTTGCATGCACGGAAGAACCCATTTGATCTTCCCCTTGAACAGTCGAATGACAGTGTTGTCGTCCCTGCTCCAGATAGTTTAAACTCTGGAGAATCTGTGATGTCTCCTCGTCGTGACACGATCTTCAGAAGGCATGAAAGCTTTAACTTTGGAAGGATGGATGCGATCCCGGAGAAGCGTTTTTCTAGACTCAAGCCATATTTTGTCCCTGAAACTGTGGAATGGAATGCAAGCAATTTCCAAAGACAGTTTAGTGATAAGAGCGACTCTAAAATGAGCTCTGTTACTGAATCTGATATTGCTTCTTCAGTTGCTGATCAGGAGGATCACAAGGACCATGATGAAAAGGACCTTGCAGATGATGGAAGTGAATGCTCAGATGGTATCAACTCCATAGATGTTGAACTAGACAACAGTGACATTGATGACCGTGAGATTGCTCTACAGCACTTTGTCTTTGAAAGATCGCAAGAAAGGGAAGCACATCTTGCTTCAACTAAAGGAAAAGGTCATGAAGAAGATTATACACCCCAGTCAGCTGAGAGTTCCACGATGTCATTTCATGCCATTCCTGACCTGCTTAGCTGGGGAGATGGAGATGGTAAGCAAGTTTGATATGACCACTTCATTTGATTGCTTAATTCCACCCTCTGTCCCAAATTGTAGGATTGCTTAATTCCACCCTCTGTCCCAAATTGTAGGTTGTTTTGGCTTTTCTAGATACACAGCTTTTGCTGTGCACCTAGATATACAATACGTCTAGATACATTACAAAAGTTGTGTATCTAGGAAAGCCAAAATGACCTATAAATTGGAATGGAGGGAGTAATTGTTTTCACAGATTTATTAGAACCGTGTCCCATCATGCAGGTAGCAACAGCCTTGGTGCTAAACCTTCTTTCCAACTTAACACAGAAGTTAAATGCTCAGAATGGGTTTCGTCCTCCAGGCCACCAGTGGAGGGTGAATCTCATTCTAGGGACCTTCCAGAGTACCTTGACACTGAAGTTGCATCAAGCTCAAACACAGTTGTACTTGGTGCAAGCAATACAGTTGAGAAAGATGGAAATGTTGATCTTGTGTCCTATTCAAACAATGAGATGCCATTAGATAATCTGATTCATGGGTCCATGGAGCTGCCTTCTGAATTTGTTACCGAAACATTGCCGGTCATATCTAGGGACCTACACCCTATCCCGGAGGAGAGAGTTGTTGAGAACTTCAACATGCAAGAGAAGCATGAAACAGCAATATTTACTGATTCAGCTGCTGCCTTGACTGGCCATGTAATCGAACAGCACTTTGATGTTGGATCTGATGGAACTCTTTGCTCTGAAGTTGTTTCCTCGTATCCTCAAGCTAATGATGCCATCCAATCTCCATCAAGTGAACATGCAGAAATCTTGAATCCCTTTGTTTTGATGGCTGCTGAACCTAAGAAAGTGGATATAAGTGACATGTATAGCGAAGCAACTGCAGGACATATACATGATTCTGATGACGAGGCTGATAAAATCTATCCTGAGCCTATGGAGGGCAGTGGAATTGATGAAAGTTTCCTGTCGGAATTAGATGCAGTGGGAGATTTTGGAGTTGAACCGATGAGACTCGACCAGCAAGGTGACAGATCAAGGTTCCCATGATGATATCCCTATCAATAGTGTTGCGGCAGATACCGTTATTAGCCCTCAGACATCTGACAACGTCTCCTTGACCATGTCAGAAGTTGTTGCTGAGGACTCCAGGGAGCAGTCTCCATTGGTTGATGACCCAAATGGCCCTGAATTTGGCTGGTCATTTGGAGCATCTGATGATGACCCTGAGCAGACTGTCTACAATCCTCGGAGACGGATTCTCGAAGCAAGCCCCTCTGAGGCAATGGACATGGAGTTGAAGCCATCACATGATGAGTCAGAAGTGTCTGCTGATGATACACCATCGCCAGCAATCTTAGCAGCTGGATCAAGTAAGCCAGAGGTCACTATAAATGGGTTAGTGACAACTACAACCGATCCTGAGATTACTGTTCTAGACGCAAAGTCGCTGGAGGATATTGAGACTGCCTTTAAGCTAGTTAATGATGGCATGGTTTCTGAGGCCACCATGGGTACTGAAACTTTGGAGATTTCAGGTTCTGATGCTGCAGAGCCCAACGGGGCTGTTGGAGAGCTGCATGTCATTGATGCAAAATCTGTGGACGACATGCATGCTGCTTTCCGGAAGCACTTTGATGCTGTTGTGAATAGTTCCTTCGAAGAAAATGAAGACAAGTATGGGCATGTAGAGACAGCAGATTCCACGAAGCCTGATGAACTTACTGAAGTAATACATACCGAAAGTCAGCACAACCTAGGAGATGCTACGGAGGCTTTTCCAGTGGAGGGTACAAGCAATATGAGTACTAGTGAAGCAGATAGTCACGATAACATTGATGCAGCATCCAGTAAGATCTTCCATAGCAGTGCCAAGAGTACTGCACAGGCAGTGGAGTTGGAGGTTTCTCGCGAAAGAGAAGAGGAAAGTGAACATTAGTGAATACCACCGGGTTGACTGCTGAAAGGAAACAATAGAATGTCATCAGAGATGAATTTGAGACAAATATGCCCCTTGGTTGAAGTTTGAAGGAGCTAGCAAGCATTGATGGAGCACTATTGTTGAGTTTCACAGGCTTGCCACTGTGCATATACTTCACATATTCAAAATACAAAGTTTTGATGTAGACCTTTTGCGAATGCACTTGTTTTAACTCTTCTGTGTTTTTTTTTTTTTTTTTTTTTTGAGGTTTTGGCGGGTTTGTTTTAGATTGATTGCCCCCCTCCTTTGGCTGTAATTTGAAGAGGTGTAAGTTTTGCTCAGGCAGTTTGGTGTGGTTACAGGGACATAGAACAATCTTGTTCTACCATGTGAATTGAGATTTTATTGTATTATTTGATTGGACTAGTGAAGTTGGCAATACAGAAATTAGACAGGTGCATTTTACCATTGAAATGAGTCGGTAATATTTACAGTGTCGTTACCGTGAATAAATTGTTCAATCTACAGTGATCTGCTTATTTTTCAGCACTTGTCCTGTACCGCATCTACAGTACAGCTCAGAACATGACAGAGTAGAACAAATGGTGGCCTCTTGTTCGTACATTATCTTACAGAGAAGAAATGGCTTCATCAGTTTGCCCATAACATCCTCTATTCAGTACGTGCATGATAAAAGTAGTAGTAGTAACCGAGAAATCTATGTGTGGCACACCTGTGAAAAGTCTTCTCTGTGTTAAAATCATAAAATACATGTGATTTATTTACTATTTTAGGTTTCTTAAAATCTGAAATCTGGCACAGTACTGTGTATTCTCAATGAAAAACTCTGCTAAAGAAGGAAGTTGTTTTATGAGATTATCTATGGTCCAATAGTGTGGTGACATGAGAACGCAATCCTTCACTTTTTTTGTATTCTTCATATTGAAGTTTAAAAGCAGCCCTTTTAGCTGTTGCAATGTTGTTCTTATTTTTCCTCGTCGTTCGGCAGGCCTTAACCAGCAGAGGAGCAACTTGTGCCTGTGACTTCGCCTCCGTCACAATATGGTCGATGCAGAAATGTGATAATGTTGAGGTCTTTGACCTCGCCTCCGTCACAAAATGGTCGATGCAGAAATATGATAATGTAGAGGTGGTCTCAGATCCCCACCGGTTTGCCTTACGAGGTCGAGCCTTTAAAGCTGAACCAAGAAGGCCCAAGGGGCCCAAGCCCAAAACAAAATTTAGTTCAGGTTTGGTTGGGGTGCGCCAGGCTCGGGCTGTAGTGCAACGCCCGAGCGACATGCGAGGGACCCCAGTGGCAAGCCACTGTAGTGGACCCTCCCCCATAAAAAATAAATTTAATATCGAAGTGGGCACATGGCCCACATATCAGATATTAAACTGATAAGAACAGATACTACACTTGATCTTAGCCAAAAGGCCGAGAAAGGTATGAGTTGGTATGGTGGCCTGGGTCTCTTTTTATCGCCTTGCTCCGTCTCCGCCCGCTGAAACCTGCCGAGGTGGGACTAAATCGAAGCGCCGCAACGCACAGGCACAGCCGCACAGCGCAGCGCGTGCGCTTGGTATTGCTTTGGTCACTTGGGCCTGTTGGGCTCGCAATTTGGTAATCACACACATTGCTAACGGCCCGGTGCTTCCTACTCGCCTCTTCTCAACTGCGCGCGGCGGAGAGGGCAGATGACCGTGGACCGTGCACCGTGGTGACAATAGCAAAAGGAGCCGAAGGGTCTAAAAATATCGGTGCTTTTTTCCAAAAAAAATGTCGGTGCTTAAGTTAATATAATAAGAACGTTATATGTTTTGTGTGCATCTCCATGCTGGGTAACACCGACCTGATCGCCCTCCTCTAATTTAGCATGCAAACTGAAGATTTTTTTTTTCTTTGAAAGCAAAACTGACGAATTGTAAATTGGAAGGGAATGCCAAGCAAGCAATCGATGACTAATGGCAGTGTTGAATGTATGATTAACTAGCGGCAGCAAGTGAAGCTGAAATGGCAAAAGTGAACAAATGAATACCATAGAGTCCACACAATACCACTGCTTAAGCAATGATTTCAGGGCCTGATTGGTTAGCGGTCAAAATTTGTCGCGCCAAAGATTTAGCAAGCCATTATTTTGGTTAGCGTTTGGTTGGTTGCCAAAATTTGCCAACTTCTCACATTTGGCTTGTCAAATCGTTGGCAATTTTTTTTTACCAAAAATTTGGCTTGCTAAATTCTTGGCGTGGCAAGTTTTGGTGGCCAACCAACCAAACCCTCAGTTATATGCACGTTACGGCATTTGAATGCAGAACAACATGAAATATGTGAGGGTCCTGTGTCCATGATACAATTACTATCTGCTGCATCTATATATGATTTATTGATTTCTTGGGCAATTATCTTGACATAATCAATTCAACTGGTTTATCTCTGGGTTGGCATCGTGGACCAGCACTACGAGACGTGCGGGCGCAGGCCTCGCCGGCTGCCGGCCGCCCGAGCGTGCGGCGCATTATACTCGGGCCGCTGGTGCCAACATTCCTGGGGCACCTGACCTGAATACTTCGCAGCAGGAATATTTAGCTGCAACCATAATAATAATCATAAACGAAGCCAGCACATCACTTGGTTACGTGTAGCAGTAGCAGTCTGATCCTTGACCCGCGTGGTCCACTGTCAGGCGCGTTCTGGGCTGTGCAGCAGCTGGCCAGCCGCCGCCTGAAATGCTTGACAACAACCAGTAGGCTACAGCTTGCAGACTGCATTGGGGTGCTACCGTGTGGGCATGCATACCTTCACTGTGAAGCTATTCAGTTACTAGGCCTGTCGTGTAGCTCGAGGAGGAGCCGCGTTTACCCTGAAACGGATAAGCCTGCCGTGTGCCGTGGCACGAGACCACGGCCGGCGGCGGCGCTCGACTGGACGATGGCTGTGTGTGACTTGTGAACACGCGTGGCCTGCCGTGCGTGCACGTGCACCCAGCCCCATGCCGCTAGCACCCAGATGAGTCCATCCATGCCCAGTGCCTTCGTTTTCCCAAAACCCGCCGCCGCGCCCGACACGGTTCCTCCAACTCGTCTTTCCCTGGAAAACACTAGCGCCGCACCCGATGGGTCGGCGATCGCGTTGCCTGGGGCCTGGGGCCTGGGGCCTGGGCCCCGTGCCCCGCGCTGCCGCGCATCGTATAAATCCCGGCCCCTCCGCCAGTACGCCTCCAGAACTTGCCGCCTCTCCCGTCTCCGTCTCACCGTCCGCGCCTGCTCAGCAGCTCATCAGCCCCAGCTATTTCATCAGCTTTACCTCCTCGCACGTCCGGTCCGCCCCCGCTTCTCGCGTCGAGGGCTCGAGGCCAGCCGCGCGCGCCGCTCTGAATCCCCAGGACAGAGGACACCACACCACACCGGACAGCCTCGAGGTGAGGCATCGGCAACGGCGAGCGCTAGCCGTCAGCCGGGCAAGGTACGCGTCTCCATCTCTCTGATCTTTTTCGATTGATTTGCCGCTGCGTTTGATTGCGTGTGATGAGCCAAGGTTTTCTCGCGGTAGCCTCTCGCGCCACATTTTGTCGACGCCAAGAGGCAGCCAGCTTGGGTTGTCAATGCTGTCTTAGAGCATCTCCAGTAGCTTTCCAATAATTTATCCCCATTACACTAGTATTGGTGATCACCAATATCATTTTTTGGGTTTCATGTCAAGAGTCCTGCAGTAAATCCCCAATACTGTACCCCAATATCAGCCCAACATACTCCATGGCCCATTTAAGTTTATGGCCCAACTGGCCTGCTAGAGCAATCAATCATCATTCACCGTCAGATCAAGATCAACGGTTCACATCTCTCCCACCAAACAAAACCCTAGCACCATATTTCACACCATGTGCTCACGCACCCTCTCCATCGGTCACAGCCACAACACCACTCCTTTTCCCACAAAAAAACACCGCTCCTTCCCTTTGGCCTCTCCAAGTCAGGCATGGCTACCAGCTGCGAGCAGCACCAGCAGGCTGCGTCACTGCCCGCTCGCCACGCGCACCACCACCAGGACCGCGCCCCTCACCGCGCGCACCACCACCAGCAGGCTGCGTCGCTGCCCGCTCGCTGCTGCCGTGGCCCACGCGGAGATGCCCACGGGAGAGCTGGTGGAGGCCATGGCGGGCGGCGGAGGAGCAACGCGAGCAGCTGCATCCTCGTCAGAGAGGAACTTTCAAGTGGGCGCGGGAAAAGGTGCGGCAGTTGAGATGCGGGTGGGCTATTGGGGTGGGTGTATCTTCCCCTCTATTTGGGGGGAGTTGGATTGATTTTTGGTGATCACCAATTAATGGGGATGGGATTGGAGAGCTGCTGGAGCAAATTTTTTGAGCCAACTCCCCCAATACGGTAGTTGGATTGGGGATGGGGGAGCTGCTGGAGATGCTCTGTGCTTCGCTCGTGATCGAAATGCTACTTTTCTGATCCAAATCCAATGCTCAATGTTGGCTATGTCAGCTTTGGTCTGTAGCAGTTGGTGGCTCTTGTTGTGACGTGTAAAAATATCTTCCAAACGCGTAATGGCGGTAGGAGAGTTTATCTTATCCGGGGCTTCTACTCTCCGATTCCTTTTTGGAGAGTTTATCATGGGACTGAAACGATCGATCAGTTTCCATTTCCTTTTCGGAGAGTTTATCCTGAGACTGAAACGATCAACTGGGAGTGCAATGTGCAGGGAAGCACACCGTGCTAGAATAGTTGTTGGAGCCATAATAATATAGGCATTCCCAATTCTCTTTATTATATTATAAAAAAACACGGCAAGCTTTAATTTTTTTCTTAATTCGAAAAACCAATTCACAGTTTCAAACCCAGGAAGGATTCACACCGTTGAGTAATCAATATAGCCTGATTATAACCCCGCGCGCTGGTGCATTTGCATGCAGATTGATTCAGACGAGCAGCCGATGATGCACGGGAACAATGGGCACGGCCGTGTCCACCCGGCGTCCTCCAGCTCCGACTTCTCCGGCGACATGAGCCAGTCCGTGTCCGACCCCTCCTCCAGCCCGCTCTACAGCTTCCACTTCGAGAAGCCCATCCCTCAGCAGCAGCAGCAGCAGCAGCAACAGCAGGCTCCGTTCCCGCCGCCGCCGTCGCAGCCGGCGGGCACGTACGTGGTGCAGGTGCCCAAGGACAAGGTCTTCCGCGTCCCGCCGCCCGAGAACGCGCGCCTCTTCGACCACTACACCCGCCGCGCCAAGCGCCGCCGCGGCCGCTCCTGCGTCCGCGTCTGCGCGTGCCTGCTCGTGGGCGCCGTCGCGCTCGCCGTCCTCGCCGCGGCCCTCGCCGGCGTCGCGTACCTGGTCCTCAGGCCGAAGCAGCCGGCGTACACGGTCCAGGCGCTCGCCGTGTCCGGGCTCGCCGGCCTCGGCAACGCCACCTCCGCCGGCGCGTTCTCGCCGGGGTTCGACGCGACCGTGCGCGCCGACAACCCCAACGGCAGGATCGGCGTGCGCTACGAGGGCGGCCGGAGCCGCGTGTCCGTGTCGTACGACGGCGTGCTCCTGGCCGACGGCGCGTGGCCGGCGTTCTACCAGGGGCCCCGGAACGTGACGGTGTTCGTGGCCAGGGCGAAGGGGTCCGGGATACGCTTCTCGCAGCGCGTGCGGGGGGCAGATGGCCGCGGCGCGAGCGGCTCCGGTCGGTGCCGTTCGACGTGGACGTCGAGGTGCCCGTGCGCCTGCAGATCGGCAAGGTCAGGACGTGGGCCGTGCCGGTGCGGGCGCGCTGCACCGTGGCTGTCGACAGGCTCGCCGCCGACGCCAAGGTGGTGTCCAGGTCGTGCGACGTCAAGGTGCGGCTCCTGTCGTCCTGGAGGAACTGACGATGGCGGATGAGACGGATCACATGAGCAGTTCTTGTTTGTTTTAGGATCGGATGCCCTCATTTCATTTGTAAGTTGGTTTGATCGAGCATTATGGATCATAATCATCGTAATGTCATATCAGGGATTGTGTGAAATTGTCTTGCGACTTGTGAGATGTTGGGTGAGTTTTCTCACCTGTTCTTGCTCAAGAGTTGAGACTGAAGAAACCGTTGTTGGTAGTCGACTCGCTGTCCTGTTGCATTGCACTTGCACCTGAACAACTATTGAGAACCGATTGTTAACACTTGGAACTGAATTCACGTCTTGGCGACGAAATTTCCAGTTGTAACTTCACTTCCAAACACCGTCTGTTGTACTGGGTAATAAATCTGACAAGTGAATTGACTCTAATGTTTTGTTCATGTACAACTCAAATTTGCACCATGACCCAAAAGTTTTCCACTTGCCATCTAACCAATTTGGACTTCAAGGGAAAATGCTTTTGGTTTCTCACTGTGGAAGTTTTGCAAAACTGTGGAAGCCACCGCAAGCAGAAAATTAGCAGAGCCGGAGCTGATTCAAAACTTTTTGAGGCTACAAATTTACTGTCACTCTACAACAGGCCCTTTAACCCAAACAACTCCAACAAATAACACAAATGGCAGGCAAGATATGACAAGATGAATGCTAAAACACAAGTAAATAATAAGGATTCATATGGAAGTCGCTTAACCACAGGCCGCGAGGAAGACATAACCCAATATGAAAATGAGCATTACAAGAAGTGAAAGTCAATAAAGTTGGATGTTCTATCTAAGAATAGGATTTCACAAAAACATATGGAAGGAAGTACACAATCTCTATTCAATGCGCGTTGAAGCTGTTGGCGATGTGCCAACACGTCAATGCACCTTGGACCAGACAACACACATTGTCTTCCTTGCTGCAACCGCAGAACTTAGGGTTTGTGGGGACCAAGGGAGGGTGTTCCATGTCCTCCGAGCTCAGAAGGGGGCTCGGCGGTGGTGATGGTTCAAGCGGCGAGTGAGGCGTCAAAGACATTGCTTTGCGGGTGGCAGGAAACGATCGGATGGAAAGAGCTAACAATGGAGGTGAGGGCGGTCATCAATTCCCCTCCAATTGGGATTAGGAAAGGATAGAGTGGAGACGGCAGCGGTGGGAGGGCACTAGGGTAGCACAGTGAGAAGGGAGAAGAAGAAAACAAAGAAAACAAAGGTTAGAGGAGGACGGAGCTACGATAAGTTGATGATGGCTGTGGGATGTGGCGGGCAGCGGCAGGCCGACATGGATGGTAGATTTGAATCATTTGATGACAGGGCACTCGTGGAGGGGGAGAAAGAAGAAAAAATAGGTATGGGAGTATCGGTGTCATATGCATGTAGAATGTCCTCCAAACATATAAATGTACGAAATAGAATGAGATGATTCTTCATTTTTAGTTTTGTGATGGACCTTTTTTAAAAACTACGTACACTGCACTCTTATTTTCCTCAGCTATTGAATTCTATAGAACTGGAATGCTCGTCCTGTAGAAATTGAAAAGGCTCAGTACGGAATTAGACACATCGGGAGAGTCTGAGGGCATAGGTGATCCTGACAACAGCGTCAGACAGGTGAGCTCTGAAAAAACGAAAGCATTTTGGATTGTTCTCCGAAACCAGCAGCCCAGCACAAGGAATTAATGGCCCCAGAGAGTATAATATCCAGGTAGAGGCAGCTAACGATTAGTGCCATCCACGTCGTGTCCGCCCGGCTTATATCTTCCAATAATCCACAAGAAATTGTCGTGAGCTTTGTTCTTACAGTATTTTGTTTCCTTTCTTTTGCACATACTACTTCAACCTTGAGATCTGCATATCCGCTAGTTCTGAATTTCTGAAGACACTGGTGCGCCTCCACGAACCTCAAAACTTTCTTTTGCACATATGCTTCAACGCTGAGATCTGCATTCCGCTTCCAGTTCTGAACTTCTGAAGACACTGGTGCGCCTCCACGAAGCTCAAAGTAATACTAATTCAGTCGAAAATCTCCATGCTGCTGTGATCTTTAATCTCCAGCCTTCGCGTGACCGCGTGAGCCTTAAACAAAAGGTTTAACGCTATATATACAACGGAAGGATACAGCTTCAACAGTACAGTGTGCAACAAACTGCTACGGCGTGGCTTTCAAAAAAGAGACGCACGTACAACACCAGAAGAACGTGTTGATATATGGGCGCTGTACCTAGAGGTGCAAATTGGTGAGTGTTAGGTACACCTCTAAGCCTCTTTAGTTCTTCTCCAAAATTTCTAAAAAGTAGTATAAATATTTGAACTAATAAGGTTTGGAGGTGTACCTAAAAGTTACCCCTTTGCACCTCTAGTTGTACTCTGTCCATTTCCAAAAAAAAAAGATTTATTTTGAGAATCAATATTGAATAAATATAAAAAATATTAATATTTATAGTGTATACTTGTATCATTAGAACTTTTTAAATCTAAGTGTTTTAAAAATTTATTTAGAGATATAAATATTATACGTATTTTTTTACAAATTGAGTTAAATTTACAATCTGAAACTTAAAGCGACTATCTTACCGGAAGGGAGGGTACTGTGGTGCGGAACAAGTTAAACATGGGCGTATGTACAGTACAGCGTCAACATGAACACGCTGATTTCAAACAGAACGCTGCAGGAGCCGCTTGCCATGCAAGCAGCACACACACATATACAAACGGAAAGATTTCGCCTTGGGACAAAGTTATAAATCTTGATGATATTTAGCGCGGGAAAAAGCTAGCACAAGTGCCCTCCGATTCTTGGAAGCTAATTTGGCTGCCAAATTCCGATGGTCCAGTACGTAGACGTACTCCCGTTGCCGTCAGAAACTAGTGGAACCACGAGGAGGAGATCAATACCATGCATGTGCTTCGGTCAGCTTCACTACGCTAAACACCAGGCTGATGTGCAGCGCATGCATGATTGGCAGCATTGCATTGAAGCAAACAACAGAGACAACGCGATGCAGATGGATTTCGGATAAGCGCCCGTACCCAACCAGGTTGGTAGCTCATCGCGCGTCGCAGCGTCAGCAGCGTGTTACGAAACGAGGTCGCTGTAGGCCGATGAGCGAGACGACGCCATCCTGATCCTGATCTGCCTGGCCTCGTCGCATCACAATGCAAAAGGCCCTGGCATGGCACCACACCAACCTCTGTGGCCCATGCGGATGAGGCCGGGTCCGCCGCCGCGGCATGTCGGCATGTGCAGTGCAGGCGTGCGCGGCGACGGCCCGGCGAGCAGGGGTAAAAGAATGTTTTACCAGTAATAAATAGCTTAAAATTTACCATATATTATTTCATGAGAGTTACATATAATATTTTTGAGCTGTGCACCTGGGACCAGGGTCATTTCGTCACTGGCTTCCCTGCCAGCGACGGCGAGCGAGGAGAAGAGATGCCTGCGTGGCTGCTGCGCCTGCACGCTGCGCGCACGGAGCAGACATGCTCGTCGTGCTGCGTGCGTTTGCAGCGCCTGGGTCGTTTTCGGCAACAATAATTACTAATGGCGGGCCACCATGCCCGGCGGCGTGGACGATCAGGATCATTCAGGATTCAGGATTCAGGATCAGGACCGGCGGCCCCTCTTTTGGCGAGGCGTGATCGAGGCCCGGGCGTTGCCTGGGCTGAGCTGAGCGCAAGGAAGGGAAGGCCGAAGGATAACACGTCTCTGATCTGATCTGGACGCCGGACGGATGCGCTGATGGGACCGCGTCATGCATGCTGATTGAAGTGAGCCAAAATCCATTGCGCTGATGATGATTCTGACCCGCGATTGCGCTACTAGTGCTACAGCCAGATCGTACCACTACGTTGAATGGGAATGGGACTGCTCGCTTTGATTGGGATCCGATAAACGGGTTTGATAGCGTACGTACTGTGTACAGCAGCTTACAGTTCCGCAGGACAAGAACACACGGACGTGCTCGTGCTCGTGGGCTCCTCCCATGGGCGGATCGACGCACCCACGTAAAAAAGAAAAAATAGTGAATAATGTTTAAATTTTCACCATATTCGCACCTTCATGATCAAAACTCCATCTCTGTCTCCTCCCATGGTGTGGTGTATTTCTCACTCACCCATCATCAAAAACTCCGTCTCTGTCTCCTCCCATGGTGTGGTGTATTTCTCACTCACCCATCATCAACGGCCCATCAGGGGTTGGGGACTCGGGGTCGACCAAAATTGCGGCGTCAAGATGGGGGCACTTCACTTCCTCCCGCTGTTTTTTCCCCCTTGTTTTGTGTTTTCTCGTGACGTCGGCTTCTGCCCGACCTCGGCCTCGACTCTAGAGGTGCAAAGGGGTAACCTTTAGGTGCACCTCCAAACCTTTTTAGTTTAAGTATTTATACTACTTCTTTGAAATTTTTAAAAAGTAGTATAAATATTTGAACTAAAGAGGTTTAGAGGTGCACCTAACACTCACCAATTTGCACATCTACTTGACTCTACAAGATGCATGTACAGTATGCCCAGGGATGCATGTGAAGAAAGCCGTCTGACTGCGATGCCCGTGCAGATGGTATATTGGTAAGGCCGGAGACTGAGAGCAGCATCAAAGCGTCGTCACGCACGGGAAAAACTACAGCCTACCAGTACCATGGGATTCCAAGGAGTTCCCTGAACCCATGCCGATTATTATCTCGTTGTGGCCATTCCTGGCGCTTTGACTGGGGTTGGGTACTTGGGTTACTGCTGCGATTTTGTCCAGGGCTCAATCTCATCCGTGCCGTACCCGTACGTGGTCCGGAATGGGCGCTATTTTTTTAAAACAACTCAGCCATTCCGTAAGTAGTTTAAGGGGCTGTTTGGATGCCCGCCGTGGATTCGCCGCACTTTTTAAAAAAAATGAACAACTCAGCCATTCCGTAAAACAAAAGTTTTTTTAAGATGCATCTCCAAAAAGTAAGAGCCGACCGGTAAAACCGAAACAGAGGAAGTCATCTCTGTCACTTGCTCCCATCGTTTTCCCGTGCTCGCTGTGCCGGCTTCTGCAGACTTCCCATCTACTGCTACTATACTAGTAGCACTATACAAAAGCAAAGCATGGCGCAACGAACAGGATATTCAAATTAAATCCTAAGGTCTTGTTCAGATTGTAACTTTCTACGATCTGAGCAACTGTAGCACTTTCGTTTGTATTTGATAAATATTGTCCAATCGTGGACTAACTAGGTTTAAAAGATTCGTTTCGTGATTTACAACCAAACTGTGCAATTAGTTATTTTTTTACTTACATTTAATGCTCCATGTATGCGGGTATAAATTGATGTGATGGAGAGAGAGTGAAAAAACTTGCGAAAGTAGGTGAATCTAACAAGGCCTAAGGATGGCATAGCGAAGGATTTCGTGTATTCTTTATTGAGAACTAGGAAAAATGCCCGTACATTGCTACGGGTGACCATATATTATGAAAATCTAGCATATAAATCGTCGTATAAATTTCTAAGAATAATTTGCATGTTGGCCAAAAAAAAAACTCTATTGCCGAAGTTTAAGTTAACAACTAAAATATAGTAATAAGAGTTAGTCTTTAAAAAATTTGTTATGACTTTGCATTGTTCCAAAAGACTTACTTGCTAGAGTTAGAATGACATGAGAGGAGACTAGGTTCATTACATATATTGATGGGATAATTACCAATCCCATTATGTTTGTAAAAAAAATTATACATGTAGGTTGATGTTGGTAGAAGCTAAATCAGCTGAGGGGAAATATTGATGGTGAGCTATCTCCCACCAGCATGATATACTCTGCAAAGGTTTACTTTGCAAATATAAGAAGCTACATGCTGATCGTACATAATAAGTTTCAAAACCAAATTGCACGAAAATATAAGAAGCTATTGTTTGCATTCAACAATTGAAGGCATACTTGACCATACAAAATAAGTTTCCAAAGCTAAGAGTCACTACCTATAAAGCTTCGGGCAAAGAGCGACCAACAAGAGAGGTGTGTTTAATAAGATGATCGGTAGAGCTACCATTGCTTGCGGGGTCATGGATTTTGGCCACCACCGTGGCAATAGAGGCTGATGTGCGCTTGGACATGCATAGCATGTGCCGCCAATGCCACACTCTGCGGATCTCGGCCGTGACGTGCCAAGTTGCTACACAAATATACACAACATGTTGTCATGTCCTGCCATGTATGGTTGCCACACCGCCACCCGCTTCGCACCGCTAAAAAGCTCACCACGTCACCCCCCTTCGTGCTAGGGTTCTCTTCATCGCCGTCTCAAACAGAAAAAAGACTTGCTAAGCTCAACCCAAGCGTTTGTGCACGATCTTGGGCAACGGTGTCGTGATCTGTCTGCAGCTAGCCTGTGCACCCTCCGCATCTTTGGCGCTTCGTGCTCTTTTGCCGTCACGCCGCTGCTCTCCCCGCCCTAGCTCTCGCACTTCCGAGGCTCGTCCAAGGCCTGCGTCGACATGTCGCCCCCGCGCCGTGGCCTAGATAGAGCTCCAGGCTCCGCGTCCTTCGCCCGATGGGGCTGCTCATTCATGATGCCCACAATGTCATCCTTGTGCCGATGGCAACCGCGACCCACCCCGAAGCGGGACCCGGGGCGGTGTCCTACAACCCATGTCACCCCGCCGGTGCGCGGAGGCGCGAATCACACTCACACTCACCCCATGGCGCCCGACGTGCAGCGCGGCGGCGGAGCAGTGTGCAATGGCGAGGCTAGCGCGTGGGCTCCACGGGCCAATGGAACAACATGGCACGACCGATTCGTCTCATCTATAGCTCGGTATATATGAGGTTCAGAGGTTATGCGTTTTTTATAGGAACATAGATCAGCAATCCATTGCCTACACGCTCAGGAAAAACAAAGACGTATACATATGACATTGGATCTCTTGAAGCCAAGTAGGTTAGCCAAGCCAATAATAACGTTTGGGGTCTACGTTGGATCTCTCCGACCCGAGGAAGTTAGGAAAGGTAGAAGTATTTAGATAGACATGGATTAGGATTTCTATTTTTATATGGACAGCGTACATACATAGAGTTTCCAATCGGGTGGACGAAAAAGATGGTGGATGAAAAAAGTTGAATCAAAAAATTGGTTGAAAGTTTTGCTTCTTTATTATTAGGTATTAGGTATAGAATCATGCATGCTTTGTCACTTGTCAGGTACTACAACCTACTACTACCCCCCGGATTTTAACAAGTCCGTATCAGCTACTATCGGTCGGTGTTCCGGCCATTCCTGATGACGCTTTGACTCGTGGTCATTCCTGTGATTTACTCCTCCAGGTCTCATCCGCGGTGATGGGGTAGGGTTCTTTAATTCACAGCCATTCGCTGCTAATGCAGTGGTGCTGTCTCGAATGATGGGTGTTTACTGGTGCTGTCTGCTCTCCTGGCACCTTATGTGCTTTTTAAATATATATGGTCCCCAAATGGTATATAAGAGCAAGCTAATAATGCAGTCTTTATTTGGTTATATAAAGTTTTGCAGCTCACTTCTCAACCAACCCATATAGTAACCAGCTCACTTACAGTCTATCCTTTCCACTCACAAGTTTTTTAATTCTTATATCTTTAATTGGCTGTAAACTTACAACCCACCTCTTTTCTCTATCCTTCTTTTTCTCTTCCACATCAGCATCCAGTCTTTTTACAGCTCCCTATAATACTTGCTCTAAGCGATTCGCTACTAATGTAGTTTCGTTACTAGCTACTTCATCTGCTTACGCTTCTAATTTTTTCTTAGGTCCGTTATATATATATGTAAAAAAACTTTTTGTTAGACCACAGTGCCTACTTTTGACCATCAACTCCTACATATTCTTGGTTAACACATAAATTATAATATATGAATAGTCAATTTTAAAGCATTTGCTATTTATTTAGACATATATACATTATTATATTTAGGCAGATAGTAACAATTGAAATGTTAAATTATAAATTATTATACCAAAAAGACCGGAGCGTCTTTTAATTTAGAATGGAGAAAGTAAACTTACCATGCTAAACTATACAGATTGTTTTAGAGAACGATTGAAAGTTTAACTCTAAGAAAAATCAAAATAGTTAATTTGATAGTATAAGGAGTTTATTTTTGTTTGGAAGTTTAACAATGGGGATAACTAATTTGGCCTATTATGCTTAAATTTAAAATAATTCAAGAGCCCACCTTTCCTAAAGAAACTATTTCTTATTTTGATGGAAAGAAATTTAGGGACTGATGTTACCAAAATTTACCACATCAAGTCATGATTTTGGCTTGCCTAACTTTTAGCTTATTAAATCTTTGTCACGATAAATTCTAATAGCCAACTAATCATGCTCTCAAACTATGTGTTTCTCATTTCTCAACAAACTCGAGTGCCCTTTCTTGTCACGGAACTTCCCTAGTACCATCTGTTGTGACTTGTGAGGACCATCACGAGATTAATTACGATCTTTTGTCATTGTCAAGGCATGGCTCCCGACGGTAGAAAAGTGAAAAAAGCACGTAGAGATCTGTTAAGCCTGCGGTCCCATCTGCCCTGCCCATCGCGCCGCCGCGGGTTCCGTTCCGTCCGTCCTTCTTATCCCTGTAACGCCGTCCCGGGGCCGCCACGCCGTCGCGGCGCAAGCGCCAACGAATCCCCTCATCCTGGCGGGGCCCGCGCGCTTTACCTCCCCGAGAATTCTACCATTCTACTACTGGTATTAAAGCCGCGTCGAGCGGCCGGCGCGTTTCTCCTCGCGCTAAACAAAGGAAACCGTCCCCGAAGCCCAAAGCCAAAAAATTCCCCCCACAGGCCATCCTCCTCCTGCAGCCCTGCTCTCATCCGTCCCCCCTCCTCGCGAATTCGTCACCTGGCCTGCCAAATCGGAGCCTCTATCGGATTGTTGGGTCTCGAAGCTGAGTTGTGCGCCAGTCCGCGACCTGTCCGTCGATTGTCCAGGCTGAAGGCGCCGATTTTCCGGCCGTTGCTGGTGTGGTCTTCGGCGAGGCTGCGGTGGCCGGCTCGGCGGGTCTGGTGGATCCGGCTGGGTTCCGGCGACAGATCGGGTTCTTGGAGCAGGACATTACTGCGGACTCTTGAGGTGTCCGTAGCTTTCCACTCGTGGCGACCTTTCTTTTGAGGTACCTACCTCCTTGTCTTATTGGATTATTATTAGTTCCATTTACCTTTTATCTGACGTCATAATTAATACTCCTCCTTTCAGTTTTGATGTCTTGCCATCGTGTATTGATGAAGCATTGTTTACAGTTTTATTTAGAAGTAGCACCACCTGAAGATTTTAGTGAGATATTTTTGAGTCTTCTGATATGGATATGCGATGTTGCTTTGCTTATAACTAGTTCAGTTTGTTTCCTACATCAAACTTGTTCGATGCATGTTAAGCTTTGCTTCTCCCCTGGTCGAATTCGTTGTTTACTGTAGTTTGTTGCCTCGTGTTTCAGAGAGAAGAAAATCGATTGGATTCTGAGACCTGAAGGTTTATTCTATTAGCTGGCCCACACCATTTTCGATAGTAAAAGATTCAGTTGCTTCTTAGTAGCAATTTCAGAGTTATTCAATTCTCTGAAGAAGCAGACAGGGTCGGCAATGCATACCAAGGCTCGAATCCACGCTGACCCAGTCCTGGAGTTTGACCAATTCGACTGCTTGCCTGATTCTCTTGTGCTGCTGATCCTGAACAAGCTAGAGGACGTGCGTTCACTTGGCAGGTGCTCTGCCGTGTCCAAGCGATTCAGTGGCCTGGTTCCCCTCGTCCATGATGTGCGCGTCAAGATTGACCATGTTGTGACCGTGGATGGTGACTCCGATGACGCTCTGAACCTGTCGTCGCCAAAGCCCCACAACATCATCTCACATTTGTTCAAGCTGATGCTGTTCGCGATCGCCAAGCCCTTCCATGATATGAGCAGCACCAGTAGCACAGGGCGGCCGCTGTTCCCTCAGCTCTCCCAGCATTCGCCTGTGCAGGTGCTGAAGAACTTCTCCCATGTTCGCAATCTTCAGGTGGAGCTCCCCTCTGGGGATGTTGCCGTCGAGGAGGGGGTTCTACTGAAGTGGCGGGCTGAATATGGCAGTACACTTCAGAATTGTGTGATCCTGGGTGGAACCTTGGTTGATCGCAATGCTGCTGCTGGCAATGGGCATGAGCCATCATCGGATGACAATGGAAGCATGCCAGAATCTTTCTACACCAATGGTGGGCTGAAACTCCGTGTTGTATGGACCATCAGCTGTTTAATTGCTGCGTCGACGAGGCATTATCTTCTCCGATCAATCATCAATGACCATCCAACGCTGAGGAGCCTGGTCTTGGCAGATGCTGAAGGACAGGGCGCACTCTCCATGGGGGCAGAGCAGCTGAAGGATTTCAGGGAACACCAGTTGTCAGCCTCGCCATGTTCTAACAGGACACAGGTACCAGCATGCAACATGAAGCTGAAGTACGCCCAGTACCTCGAGTTGCCTGGGGGCTTGGCATTGCAAGGTGCAACCTTGCTTGTCATCCGACCTGCCAGCGATGGTAGCAGCAGTGGGCATGGCAGTCGGAAGGAACTTGACGCCTTTGTTTCAGGCGCATTCGAGGGACCCTTGAGGTTTGCTGCGAAGGCGCTGATGAAGAGGCGCACCTATCTCCTGGAGATGAATGGGTTCTAGAGACCCTATGCTTGAGTTGGCATATGTCTTGTTTTTGGTGCTTCATATGAGGAAGGCCAACTATCTCCTGTCTGATCTTTGTACATACAGTATAATCATCGTAGCGGATGGATATGATATCAGATTATTGCCTAAACTAAGCATCCGTAGAGAATTGAGATGTCTCTTTGTGCACGGTGGCTGCACACCGTTTGTGCCTACTGAAAACACGCGTAGCGTGAAGTATGTGCGTGTTCCCATTGCTCAATGGGAGGCGTCGAAGGAAGATACGTTTTCGTGGAAGTGCTGCAATCAAGGCAACCTAATACTGTCTGTTGCCCGACTGTTGGTCATTCGTAAACAAGATACTATAGTTCACTTGCCTGAATATACCCCAGTTCAAAGTAGTAGATGTTATCAATCATACACACGTGATTTCGCAAAAATAAATAAAATAAATAAATAAATACTCACGTGGTCTCGTTCTTCTCATGTCCCTGTAACATAAGCCCAGCCCATGCATCATTTCAGGCCCATCCCGTCCACCTCCTTTACATTTCCCGTGGTTCTATTAAAACCGTTTAGGATGAAATGACGGTATCAAGATTTGGAGACACGAGCATACAATTTTCACATGGATAAGGTATATGAGACTTCGATAATAGTTGAGGGGGTCCATACAGTAACCCACGCCCCATGTTTTTTTTTTTTGGGGAGAAACCGGCCTTTTTAGCAGCTTCGTGGCACATCTTGAGCCACAGCCAGCCATGCAACTAATAAGATTTGGCCCATACGGTAGCCTGTAGATGGGCCTCAACAAATCTTGCATGTTCGAGCTAGACTTTTCTTCCTAGACTAGGTCCTTGATTGGTCGTTGTATCAGGCGCAAAAAAATTTCACAATTCTTTTGGTCTATTATGGCGACATGCCAATATATGTCTTGTGTCTATTATCATTTGTATATTGATATTGTGTCTGTTAACATTTTATCCCAATTACTTGCCAAAATCAATATATGAGAATGGGCACAAATTAATAACAAATCAGTTTAATAGTTATCCCTGAAGCACTTTGCTCTCAAATCCAACTATGATAACTTTTAGTGTACTTAATGTTTTCATTTCTTGACTGGATCCTTGAAACTGGAATGATAAATGTTCTTACGAAGCTTAGTGATCGTATACTTGTGCTTGATGAGTAGAATGAACCAGCTCCTATGAAGAGTCTTCAAATCCTCGATGAGTTGGCATAGATGAATTCAAAACCTAATAACTAAAGTAGCGCAACAAAAAAAAAACTCTTAAAACTACAAAATGTGCAACAACAAAAAAATATATCCTTGCAGGCTAATAGTGGAGCGCCAGTTGCAGGGATCGGCGCCTCCTTCGTCCTGCCGGTTAGACGACGTCGTCGTAGAAGTCTAGAAGATAGACAGAGATATAATAACTTTCTATTGACCGTGGAATTGACGATGCACATGTTGCATGACATCGTCTCGTAGGCCGTTTGGAATTCTCCGGCTGGTTGAAGAAAATGGAAAATAGAGTCGGCATGTGGCATACTGGGACAGGGTACGTGGCTGTAGCTGCCACGGAAATGATGCCCCATGCATCTCATCGATCCCGCCGGGTCATGCGGCTGCACCTACGGCAACATGCGGCTAGCGCGTGGGTACTTGCCACTTGGTATTGGTACGAACGGTGCAGATTTGGTTTAGATGTTGAAAAGTTTTGGTTTGAGATTTTCAGTAGAGGAGACATCGATCAGTATTATATTATTACAGACATGACTAAAATCTGACACCTAAAAATACATAACTTTAGTAATAACCAATATGAAATGTGTAAAAAGGCATTAGTGAGATGCAAAGAACTAAATGGATCTTGAATCTTATCTTATAACTTTAAAACTCGACACTCTTTAATCAACCAACTTCTCTGATCAATCATCAATAACAATGATGTGTTGCGTCATACTCCCTCCGTTCATTTATCTCCTTTATCTAAGCAAAAAAAATGTATTTAAAAATCTTTTTGGGACTTGTCTAAAACCCCATCACTATTGAACAAGATCTCATTCCTTGTTACGGACTAAATTGCCTCATAAAGCGCTGCAGCTCATTTATGTAAGTACCACCAACAATGATCCCACTTGTGGTGGTGGAATATGTATAATTTGCCAATAAAAAACCATCCTACTATAGTTATTATAAGATGCAAAGAAGAAATCTCGGATGATTTGGTTTTATAATAAGGTTATCAGAAGCAATAAGTTTTACAAGCATTCAATTCCTTCTAACCAAATTGTTGGCGTTCGTAGGAACGGTGCACGGACATGGACAAACTTGGGATCATATTTGGGTTGCCTACGGGCTACGGCTCCAAACGCCAACAAGTCTTCATCATGGACGAAGCCCATCCATGCGTACATTGCCGCCCTGAGCCCCTGACACGTTGATTTGCCCGTGCCATACCATACACGTAACGCGCCTAACCGATGGTGCCCTTGATCTGACGCTGGAAGAGCTGCATTATTTCTGCATCCTCGACTATACGTAGAGTTATCCCGTGTAATTTGGGGCATAGACCTGTTGACCTGATCATCAATAGCTGTAGCACACCTCATCCTCCACAGCATGCCAAACACGAACGCGTGATCTTCTCTTGTGGAATTTGTTGGGAATTTTCCACACACAACCACAACCATGCATGCCATGCTACCAACCGGACGCACCGCATGCATCTATAAATACCCAGCACCACATGAACACCCCATGCTCACAAGTCACGGCACGCGCACACACATCGATCTGTGCTGCAGAACTTGTGAGCGACCGACTGACACAGTACGTGCACTACCGTGTGCACGGCTAGCTAGCAAATCAACAACCATGGCGTCCTCCTCCTCCGTTCTCTTCCTCACCGTCGCGCTCTTCTTCGCCGCCTCCGCGGCAGACGCGGCCACCTTCAACGTGATCAACCGGTGCAGGGACACGCTGTGGCCGGCGGCCCTGCCCGGCGGCGGCGCGCGTCTGGACCCGGGGAAGACGTGGACGGTGCAGATTCCGGCGGGCACGGCGCACGCCCGTGTGTGGGCGCGCACGGGCTGCAGCTTCGACGGCAGCGGGCGCGGGTCGTGCCAGACGGGGGGACTGCGGCGGCGCGCTGGCGTGCACCGTGTCCGGGCGCACCCCGGCGACGCTGGCCGAGTACACGCTGGGCAACCCGGACTACATCGACATCTCGCTGGTGGACGGCTTCAACGTGCCCATGTCGTTCCAGTGCGGCGGCAGGGGGCCGAGCTGCAAGGCCGACATCAACGCCCAGTGCCCCGCGCAGCTCAAGGTGCCCGGCGGATGCGCCAGCGCGTGCGAGAAGCTCGGCGGCGACACCTACTGCTGCCGCGGGCCGTACACGGACAAGTGCCCGCCCACGGATTACTCCAGGTTCTTCAAGAGGCTGTGCCCGGACGCGTATAGCTACGCCAAGGACGACCAGACCAGCACCTTCACCTGCCCAAAGGGATCCAACTACGAGATCGTGCTCTGCCCATGAGGAGTACATAGACACGAATATAAGCGTAGCGAGATCGCACGTTGAGGGAGTAGCTAGTAATAAATAAAGTGCGTGTGAATTTCGAATAAGGCCTTACTTATTACTGGCCATCATTCACAACGTAGTAGTATGTTTTCCCTCTAAAAACATACTAGTATGTTTGTTTTTATGAATAAATAAGATAAAGGAAAGATTGCAAAAAAAAGGCCCAATTGCAAAGGTGCAGCAGGTGCATGCTATCGCAGCTCATCAGAATTCAGAAATCCATGCTTCGTATACGTGATACTGACTAACGCGTGGCATTCAATTCAGCCATGTATCTAGTAGATCCTAATAACACGTGATGCTGACTTTGTCGAACACCCCACCGTCGACATGAAGTGCGTCCTAGCGAGGCTGGTGATGCTGGCTGACTTGAATGAAGGCCTCGGCGGCGTCAGCGAAGTAGCGGGGTGCGTAGCCCTGCCTGTTGTCCATGGCAGGATCGACGTGGTCCCAGAAGCCGTGGAGGTGGAGTTGCCGCCGTGCCTGCTTCACCAACCTGTCGCCTTTCGCCTTCATGGCGTCCACGCCGCTGGGTCGGGTCGTAGACTCCGGCCTTCTCTGTCCTGCTGCTTCCACTTCCAGCGCGCTGCTGCTCTGCTGGGTGCCGGCCGGCTGCACGCGCACGGCGCCGGGAGGCCTCAAGCCTCATGGCCATCCGCGCGGTTTCCTCCGTGCGCCGGCGCCGGGAGGCCGCAATCCCCATGACCGCCCGTTCGGCTTCGCTCGTGCGTGCGTGCGCACGGGCACGGCGGCGAGATCTCTCTAAATATTCTTGTCTTGCTGCGGAAAAGGGTGGGCGATCCTCGTGTCGGTGGTCTGGAATAGTCCACTTTTATAGATGGATGGATGAATTTGTGGATGGATCGGCCCTACCATAGCGTCACGTTCGGACTTTCGGCCTCCCGGGTGGATCAGGAATTCTATTCGCATTCGTGTTGCCTTGCCCGGACGTAAACCGATCGAGGCACCTTCTACCTATATTTATTTTTTTTACATAAAAAAAGACAAAAATATCGCGAATAGCAGAAAATGTTTTAATTGCCAAAGAAAATGTTCTCAGCATAGAGAAGAAAAACAGCTAGTTGTTGATACTGTGGTGTTGAACAGACGGTATCAGTATT
Source organism: Chrysopogon serrulatus (assembly GCA_015844335.1). Lineage (NCBI taxonomy): Eukaryota > Viridiplantae > Streptophyta > Magnoliopsida > Poales > Poaceae > Chrysopogon > Chrysopogon serrulatus. Next base: position 66,879 of record JADLZL010001599.1, on the reverse strand, counting down.
TTTTTTTTTTTTTTTTTTTGGAAACGACGGCAAAAGCTTTACCGTGAAAGAGAAAAAAGTAAGTATCCATCTATTTTTTTAAATACAAACTGAGTAAAATAAACCATACAAAAGAGTACTCTACTCATCCTATACAATCTTGACTATCAAAACTCACACTACTATTTGTTCCAATTTAGTCGAAATTGATCCAACTAATAACTCAACTATCAACTAGCAAGGACTGAAGAAAACGACAACCTGACCAACAACAACCAACAAACCCGCGTCGGCCACCACAGTGGCCGGATGATAAGAAGCAATTCGCAGAACTGGAAAGCCTAACATTGCCTTTAAAGAGAGCATGTCAGAATGCTATGAGGAGATAACAGTCCATTCTTTCAATAGTATTTTACGTGACGGACGCATTTCGATGGTAGTTTTTGAATAACATGATCTTTCAATGCTATGAAACCAATTTTTGCTACGAACTAAATTATGTACAAACCTCTTTGCGGAGGCCATAATAATAATAAAAAACAGCACGTGCAGCTAAAAAAACATGTTCCTCTCTCTTATCTGGTTTCATCCCTAGTACTCATTAGAAATCCAGACTACCTGTCTTCTATTCTAAACCAAAAGGTTCAATAATTCAATTCACTCATCTCACTAGCTAATAGCACGTGATGCTGACTTTGTCCAACACTGTCGACATGAAGTGCGTCCCTGGCGACGCTGGCGAGGGCAATGGCGCCACGGGCAGCTTCAGCGGGCACGTCACGTCGAGCCTCCGACTCCGGCCCACGTGAACCGGCCGGTACTTGAACGCCCCGGTGAGCCTGAGCTCGAGCTCGACCACGCCGGCAACGGTCTCCCTCGCAAACTCCGCCGCAGCGTCGCCGCTCAGCTCAAACCCCGGCGACGACGACACGGCCAGCACGCGGAACTCCTCCGTGCGCCGCGGGTCCATGCTCACGCCCGCGTCCGCCAGCCGGGCGCCCTCCAGGCGCGTCCCCGCGAATCGCAGCTCGGCGTCGAGCGGCGCGGCGTGCTCGGCGCGCATCGCCCAGTTGCGGTTGCGCAGGGAGACGGTGAGCGACAGGTCGTACGCGAGCGCCGTGCCGCTGGAGCCGGCGAGCGCGAGGCGCGACACCGACGCGTCCTTCACGGCGGCGCGGACCGGGTACACGACGCCGAAGGCCGGCACGAGCACGCAGATGAGCGCCACCAAGATGAACAAGCAGGGGATACTGCAACAGCAGCCGAGACAGGATTGGACGATACACCCGCAGCAGGAGAAGGAGTCGTCGTCGTCGTGCATGATCCTGACCAAGTAATCCGCTGACGCTGGCGGCGAGGCTGCCTGTCTTGCGCAACGCGGGATGATCAATGATCGATCAAGCACGCTAGATCTTGAACGCGCTCAAGTTGGAAATTGCGCCTTATTCGTGCCCTCAGGCCTCAGGCGCGGTTTTATTCGTACAATATAGTGTTCGGTTCGGTTTCGATTCCAACATCCAATCCGATTACATACAGCATTATTAAGCGTTTGCGTTTTATCGCGTTTGTTTCGGCCTTCACCTTTATGGAGTCACGTGCAATAATCAGATACCGTGACATACGAAACTGAACTGGTCGATCACGCGGGCAGGTGCAGCGACCAGGAAAATTAGGCGGGTCAGCTAAAATCTCAGCTCAATCCATATAGATGGCCCAGGAATTTCAAATAAACTTTCAGCCTGGGCTGGGTGAGATTCGGCCCATAAAGAAGCAGGAAAACAGGGGATATACAAGGAAAGGAAAGAAAAAAGTCTACTTTTCCTCCATCAACTTTTACGAAAGTCTACTTTTTCTCTCTGAACTTCAAAACTGGACAAACAACCCCCTCAACTTTTTAAACCATGCGTTTTACCTCCTTGGAGCAGTTTTGATGGTGGTTTTGCTACAGTAACTATGGTTTTATCTTTTTGTTTTTTATTTATTTTGAATGAATTTTTTAAAAATCATAATAAATCACAAAAAATCATAAAATAATAAATCTAATTTTGTTGGACTCTACATGAGTAGATATACATGGTGAATATATAATATGGTATGGTTTAGTATAAAGTTTTTGCTAGTCTTTTTCTTTTTTTATTTATTTTGGTCGAACCTTTAAAAAATCATAGTAAATCAAAGAAAAATCTAACTTTTTTAGACTCCATATGAGTAGATCTATAAATGAACATATAATATGATATACTTTAGTGTTGTAACTTTCGATCTATACTTTTCTGTAATTAATTAAAATAATTCATAACTGTAGCTTATATAATTATTTTATTGAACTAAAGCATACCATATTATATATTCACTTTGTAGATCTATTCATGTGGAGTCCAACAAAATTGGATTTTCTATTTTATGATTTTTCAATAATTTACTATGCTTTTTCAAATATTCAGCCGAAATAAATAAAAAAGAAAAATACTTGCAAAAACTTTGTATTAAAACATACCATAATATATATTCACTGTGTAGATCTACTCATGTGGAGTCCAATAAAGTTAGATTTTCTATTTTATGATTTTTCTTTGATTTACTATGATTTTTTAAAGGTTCAGCCAAAATAAATAAAAGAGAAAAAGACAAAACCACTATCACTGTAGCAAAACCACCGTCAAAACCACTCTAGGAAGATAAAGTGCATGGTTTGAAAAGTTGAGGGAAGTTGTTTGTTCGGTTTTGAAATTCAGGGAGGAAAAGTGAACTTTTTCCTACAAGGAAATCATTCCTTCCAGAGCCCATTATCAGCCAATGACTTAATATAGCTATCTGAGCTATAGTTCGTGTGCCAATTTATTTTGATCGCACCTAATCTTGAGAGCGTCTAGGTGATGAAGACAGGCAGCTTTTGGAAGAGCTTCTTGGAGCAACGGTTGCACCAACGATCCATCATGGACTCATGGTTGCCGCTGATCTTGACCTGCATAAACCTAGGACGGCGACCCATTGTGGGAAACGTGGTAACAACCAAAGTGAGGATGGAGACCTTCAATTCGGTGGATGCTATACACGAGGATCATCATCAAAAATCGGTGGCGACGAGTTGTGTGTCTCAGTCAATAGGGAGGGCATGCATGGTTTCTTGATCCGCAGAACAATGAGGGATATGCTAAGAAAATCTAACTTAAATGGTTTTCACGGAATCAATGAGGGTGTGAAAAGAATCTGATCTCGCTAAAACGGTCTCCACATACAGGAAAAGAAAAAATCTATGAACAATTGGGAAAGGGAGACAACATGGAAAATCCCCTTTCTGCCTAGGTTTTCTACAATATCCTTTACTGTACAAGCAAACAAATGTCCCTAATCTAAGCCAGAGGGGAAAAGGGAGAGGGAGAAAGCCTACAAAGACTTCACATCAGCAGCCTGCAGAGAATGCTTTCCAGAGTCGCTCACAAATTATGGTGTACCCCAGCTAGTTCTGTATCGGGTTGGACCTGCTCGGCGTCTGCTTCTTCAGATTCTCGGACACCTCGGCGGCGCCGGCAGGAACCATGTTTGCCGCCTTAGCCGCTGCCTGGAACACCTCTCGTCGCGCTTTCTCTGAGTCTGAGCAGACGAGTACGCCCTGCAAGAGCTTTCTTGATTGGATCCTCTCCTTTGAGACCATAGCGGCAGAAGGTGCCAGGAGGCAATGCAGGAGTAGCAAGGCAGAGAGGATGCTGAAAGCGCAGACGCTGATAGCTCCCATGGCTCTGCCCAACTGATAGAATGATGAGATCAACTGAGAAATGAGGACTGGGAGGTCAGGTCGGCTCTTATAAGAACTTCCATTCCATGTGAGTACAGTCAGCACCGAGAGATCAGAGATCCGAGCGACCGAGCTCAGGAGCTCTCATGATTGTGTGTTTGATTTAGCATGTGACGTGCGCGCAGCATTACTCCCTCCGTCCCTTTTTAAGTGTCGCCGTGGGATGCGTCCGATTGTGTGTTTGATTTGCAATATTTAGCTTCAAATGTTGAAAAAAACGTGCGCGCAGCATTAGTTCAGTACCAACTCCCATTGTATCTTTTGTGTGAGTGCCCGTTCGGCGATTGTGGGCAGCACATGGATGGACCCATGATTCCATCCACCTTTTCATTTTTCTCCAGGTATTTTTATATTTACTTTTTTGTATAACAAAGTCTTTTTTTTTTCAAGGAGAAGCTTTCTAGTTTATAAAAAAGTGAGCATGAGTTCTCTTTCGTGGATTTCAATAGTTTTTTTTATTGTGAGATTAGATAAACATTTAGTGTAATCTTAGTCTCCAGTTCCTGCCAACTTGCAGAGCATGCAACGTCGTCGTTGATGTATATTCAGGGAAATGGTTTCTTGATATATTGGGGACCAGTGACCCATCGCAATTCATTCACCTTTTGCTCCTCTTTGCTGTGATCCTTGCTAGATGCTTGCTACAAAGCTGCTTTTGCGAGTGTCATGATATCAGCGGTGTCATGAGAAATCAGGCATTCTATACCTGACGTACAGTCCCTCTAAACCATGTTCATTATATCGGGGGACTGGAGAGTTAGTAGGCGCCAAATCTGGTGCAATTAGAACTTAGAATTGGGGAATAGAGGCAGGAGTGAACATCCACATGCCACACCCACATGAGAGATCCATTTCAAGATCTCAAAGACCCAAGCCTTTTTGGACTCACCGGTTTGACCACGCTAATCATTGGTTTTGATGCCTCACCCACACCGTTGTCTCCTTCAGAACAAGTCCTTAACATTCCCTAGGTGCATGAACCCGTTTATCACAAATCCTCTCAAACTGGAATATATTGACGACATGCCCGTATGACGTGTGAGTTCCACCGAGAACCAAGGCGTGGCTGGAGCGGCGCGCCGGCGCACGCCGGGCGACCCAAACGGACAAGAGCCGGGCGACCAAATTGCTGCCAGCTCCCGAGTAAAAAGTAGCCCATCTGGCCGTCTCGGAACCGCGCATTTGGCAGCGCCTGCGCCGGGAATATGCCAAAGATTTGCAGCTGGATTCGGCACGAAACCCGTAGTAGTCATTGTGTTGGACGGCTAGGCGAACCGGGCAGCCCTTCCAAGGCAGGTTCGTTCTCCTGAAAGTTGCTTTGGCAGCTACAGGCGGATGACGAGGACCGTAGGCAGGCTGTGGCGGCGGCGGAGGCGTGAAGGAGACGACGAGTCCGCAGCAACTGTACAACTGCTACGGCCTGTGACTCTGACAAGGCTTTTCTTCATGCGACCATATGAGCGTGGACAGGCATGGACTTGCGCGCGCGTTACACGCCGATGCACGGCACGGCAGGTGCAAACACATGTCATTCTCTGCGCCGCGCCGAGCTGCTTTTTTTGAGCTGCTGGTGATTTGACGTCGTCGCGTCTCTTTCTCGAGGGGTGATCTGATCACCCCACGCCTGAAATTGCGATCCTAGCAAGCTTTACACGTCAAGCACAACCTGTTAAACCTGGACCAGCAATCGCTGGAGGTCGCCGTCTACTACTACTAGTCTACTACCAACAAGAGTGAGCGGCATCCGTATTTGGGGACCTAAGGCATGACAGTATCGGAGTCCTCAATGTCTGCCAACAACAGCGTCGCAACAAACTCCAAGGCCTTGTTCGGATGCCTTCAAGTTCCATCCTTTTATCTCTACTCTATATAAGCGGGACCCACATGTCAGCTTTTTTTATTGATTTATATCCAGACTCTAAATATTAGTAAAAAAAATAACTAATTACTCAATTTAGTTGTAAATCCATGGAAGACGAATCTTTTGAGCCTAGTTGGGACCACGATTGGACAATATTTACCACAAACAAACGAAACGCTACTATTCATTCGGGTTGCAATTTCTTGCAATCCGAACAAGGCGCAAATCAAGTGTCGGAATGCCACTGGCCAAAACGAAATATTCGCTGGTCTGGTTTCCGCTGGATCAGAGACAGAGAACCAGCCGGGCTGGTACTACTCCCAGACAGAATCGGCTGTTTTTCCAGCCGTTCGAACGCGCCCTCAAGCCAGATGAAGAGAAATGATGCATGACCAACAGGGAAGTACTCCTATTCGAGTGTCGCACTGGGGCCAACGTAAATGTGCCGGACGCCCGTCCCACCCCATTCTTCCCCCGGACGTCGCGGCCGATTCCGGATGGGCGCGCAAATGCGCCGCTGCATTTTTCCCCATCCGAATCCGGTGAAATATTATCGATTAGGATCATGGTCCCGACCCAGTGGGGTAGCCTAAGGCATGACAGTTCGGATCCTCAATGTTTTAACAACATTTCGCAACAAACTCCAAATATTCGGAATGCCACTTTTCTAACGAAATATCAAACATTTAACACATACATACAAGCCAGATGAAGAGAAATGATGCATGAAGTACTCCTATTCGAGTGTCGCACTGAAGCTTAGAGCCTAGCAAGATTGTCACGTTTGGTAGCAACAGCTACAGAGTCACAGAAACAAGCAATACGCGTTCCTATATCTATATACAAATTTTGCTGAGAGAAGAAAAGGCAAATGATTAGCACAAGAACCTATATATATACCGATGTCAACTAATACATACACAGCTACAGCAATGCTTCCATTCCATGAACCTTGGAGCTTTAGGTCTACTTCCACCAGAATTACAAATTAGAATCCTCGGTCCAATTTGTACTGCCAAGGATAACAATATGCCAACGACCAAACAATTAACCAAGAGTCAAAAAATGCAAATTTCTGTTACTGGACAGTTGCATGTAAAGATCAAGTACAACACAAGCTGATGAACCACAAAGCTCTACCTACTGGTTAAGGTGAATCGGTAGATGCAATCAGCTGATAACACCGAAATTCTTTCCCGCCTTGTTCATTATTTCCACATGCTCCAACTTGACTTAAAAATGTTTTCCCCACTTGATCTTAAGCATGACAGTTACAATAAAATGTACCACTAATAATACCTAAATGCAGTCCCAACAAACATCTTAGACACATGCATTGTTTTACAATGTCGCTGTGGCCTTATTGCATCAGTAAGGCATTCAGTGTGGAATCTTGATTGTTAGATAAGCATAAGCCAGGGGGGTTGAACAAACATCAGGTTTTAGATGTGTTCAACAAAAGAACCGGTTCCCAACATCTGAGCAAAAGAACTTTGCCCCGGGCTTGGTTACATGAAGATTTGACTCCTATGCACTTATGAAAACACTAGATCTCATCAACAAATTCCCTTTAGGTCAATGAGTCCTCTCATCTATACATGATAGAATCATTCAGAATCATATATATTGCATGCAAATCAAGTAACTGAAGGTATAACAAGCTGGCTACCCATTGAATCAACGATCAAATGAGCATGAGAGAAAAACTTTATTCTAAGATCACTAAGCATGTCATCATCAACACCAACAAACCACAAACCAACTTAAAGAAGAAGTTTTGAGCCTCACTCCTTATTCCAACCAACTCTACAGATTTCTTGGTATATGTCCAAGAAGCAGCAAACGAGTGTGGGATGATGCATGCACCATCAACTTACTCGCCCTCTCCTCTACCACTTACTTACCGTCTCCATCCCTTGCCTCATTGATGGCATCTGCTGCGGCATTGCCCACGGCTATCAACCTCTCCTTCTCTTCCGCAATCGTGGCCGGCTTATCTGATTTTTGCGCCCCCGTCAACCTGGCAAGCAGCACGAAGGACATCCCACCAAGCACGTTGTTCATGCAGCGGAGAGCAACAACGGACACCTTGAATACCGGCGCCGGCGCAACCTTGCCGAGCAGGTACTCGACCCCATTCAGCGTCTGGTACCGCAAGTTGCTGCTGACACCCATGTGGAGCGCCCAGGTGGCGGCGTTGAGCAGCGTGGGCGGCGGCTTGTTGGGCATCTCGAACGCCGGGTCCATGCGCTTCCGCATGGCGATAAGCCCGTTGGAGATGGCGGTTCCGGCGAGCCCGGCCGCGAACCCGACGACCGCGAAGGTGGCGCCCTTGGACAAGATGGTGGCGACGCGGGAACCGAGCGAGTAGGCGCCGGGCTCGAACATATGGCTGGGGAGCGCGGAGGCGGCGGACGACGCGGCGGCCGTGACGCCGGCGGTGGGGGCGAGGAGGTACATGAGGACGAAGTTGAGGATGGATCCGACGACGAGGGTGGAGAAGACGAAGTCGAGCTCGTTGAGGCCGAAGTTGGGGCGGGAGGCCATGTCGCCGAGCACGCAGGCGGTGACGCCGACGAGCTCCTCCATGAGCACCTTGAACGGGAACTGGGGGTCCGCGGCGACGCGGGCGGCCCACCCGGCGAGGAAGAGCCCAAGGATGCCCCCGCGGCGGCCGTCGCCGCTGCCGCCGGAGTCCGCGGCGTCGCCAGATCCGCCGGCGCCACCGTACGATCGCGGCGGTGGGGGCGGCGGCAGCCTACCCCCCGGGCCGGACGGGCACGGGGACCGGAGGCGGAGCAGGGACGAGGAGGAGTTGGCGGAAAGCGGCGAGAAGGAGAGATTCGCGGCGGGCGCGGCGCGGCGGGGCGCGATCCGCGGGGAGGAGTCGAGGTGGGCCGGGAAGTACTTGGTGGCGGCGAACGCCGTGGAGGAGGCCATGGCGATCCGGGCGGGAGGGATCGCGCGCGCGTCCTCTGCCCCGCGTGCGAGACGGCGGCGGCGGTGCGGTGCGGTGTGGTGCGGGAGGTGGGGAAGGGTTTTGGCTTTTGGGGGGGTTGGTCAGTTGGAGTGAAGTAGTAAGGGCTGTTTGGTGAGGGGGAGGGGGTTGGTGGTGGGGACTGACTTGTAAATCAAGTGCGCTCTGCTGAGTGCGCGCGACCACCTGTCCAACCTACGACTACGAGATGGCTGCTTGCTGAAATCTGGCGTTTTTCAGTTTTCAAAAAAAAAAAAAAAAAAAAATCTGGCGTTTTTGGGTGCTGAAGAGTGAGCTTGGGGCATCTCGTGTTGGTGTTTCGCTGTTCCTTTCGAAACGGCTGGGTTTCAATTTGTCAGGAGGTATGGTTTCGACAAAAAAATAAAAATAAAAACATGTGGTCTTGTCCGGTTTTGGCTTCAAGCAGAGTCGCATGATTAGCTTTGATTGGGGTTCAGGAGAGTGTGTTTCGTGTTAGAAGTGGTGAGAAAGAGCATGGTACCAGACTACCAGGTAAAAGCAATTGAGAAACAGCAAAGAGGTCATGAAATAAATTTTTCCTTTATACTATTAGTATTTACTGCTGTCAATCCTCTGCTCTTTTAACATGGACAGCAAAGAGGGACAGAGAAACGAAACGGCTGAGTTGCGTACACAGAATCGATCATAGGAGCAGCAGCGTCTACGGCTGCCTGTTCTCCAACTCATAACAAGTTTTGCAACACTTAGCAAACTACAAATGACGGCGCTGTATGAATTCCTAACGAGGGTACAACGAAGCCCTTGCTTGGGTCTTACAACGATAGTTCTACGAGTAAATTCACCTGTGCAATACCAACTCACCCCGGTGGCCAATTCATCTGCCGTCCTCCGAGAAGATGAAGGTGTAGGTGGTACACCGATTGAGCTACGAAATAACGGAAGACAAAAATCAGTCGAAACCCCATTCCCCACCAGGGCACCAACAAGATGGGGCCTGTTAGAATCAGTGAACGATACTATCCTTTGGGCCCATCGTTGATGACAATTCTGAAGCCATCATCAAGCCCTTCCTGCTTTGCTACAACCTTTGCAGCATACAGAAGACTGCCCAGAACCTCGACGTGCTTTTCTTCTGCCTGGTTACAAGCACAACAGTGCATTACAGATTTACTACTGAAGATTATTTATCCATCAGCATATGCACCAAAAAACTTGCATTGTGTTCGGCTGCTCTAGAAGCTGGCTGCTGCTGGCTGTTTGAACAGTGCCGGCAGAGAGGAGAAGCAGCCAGCAGCAGCCCTTGACTCCCTAAATAAGTCCTCAACCATTGGCTGTTTTCCACTGTAATGTCATTTTGCAGTTCATGTTCAGTGTGTTATGAGGTGCAGGGTGCTGGGAGGCAAGGTCTTCAAGGCTTAAGTCCCATCAAACAGCTGCAGTCTACAATCATATTTGTTCATACTAGAACATAAATGGTTGTGAAATGGCAAATTGCATAAGATTTTAATAGTTGCTTATTCTAGTCGCACATGTGGAGAAAGGTAAAGTTTTCCTCACAGTGTGATGAAATTAAGCCTACTATATTCCAAAATATGATAATTAGCAAACCATGATTCTTAAAAGCTCCCATGGCACTATGACAGGGAACCACAGGTGGTAGCTCAGTTGGTCAAGCTCTTAGTGCAGTTAGGGGCTGACTAGCTGGGGTTCAAACCCCAGTTCCTGCCTCCCTGGGCCTTCGCATAAGGCTGGCCGCTGGTACGTATTCTACTCCCTGTAACCTCAAAAGCTCTCGTGGCACAAATCATGGCAAGGTCTGAACTGGCCAGTTATGTATTCTACTCCCTGCAACCTCAAAAGCTCTCGTGGCACAAATCATGGCATCGTCTAAGCAACTAGTACTCCACAATGAAAGCCATCAGCTTACAAGGCACAATACTTGGCAAAATACAATCCATAAAGATGGGGAATAGATGAATATGCATACCTTCGACAGCCTAGACAGCCCATCCTTAACCTTCACAACGATTATAATATGTGTAGGAGCTTGTGGTGGTATGTCTCTAAATGCAAGAACCTGCAGTCATAGGCATACAAGTATGACATCACAGCAATTTAACTGTAATCACATACTACACAAATATTTGAATGTGATTCTTGATATCCACGAAGATACATTTCTGATGGTGGTTGGCTTGCCAAGGAAATCTAAGTTGTTATTTCAGGAGCACAAGTTTTTGAGGATAGACCGATTCATTTCCTTCTTAAACCTTAAAGATTTGGATGTGAGATCCCCTTGCTGACATGGCAGAAATGGTGATAGACAGAGACACAAACTTCACCAGATTTTGGAGCCCTGAATTTCGAGAAGGGATGTCTAGGGATAAGTGGTTCTTGAGTTTTACAAATGGCATATAAAGGGGGAACATCATCATAGCACCAAAGGTGACTGGCATCATTAATTTTAAAGTGCAGCATTCATAACATTGGAAGCAACGGAACTTTCTGATAGCACAGATAATATTTTACCTTATCATCCTCATAAACCACCTGAGATGGGATCTCCTTCTGAATAATTTTGTCAAAACTACAAAAGGCAGAGGAGTAAACACGTGAATGGAGGCGTATGAGAGATGTCTGTGTGAAGAGGTTAAAATCGTAGTCATATACAAAAATTACCAGAACAGCCAACACCAATGCTATTAAGTAAAAAGAATGAAGTCTGAATTTAGCACGGGGCAGCTAGTATTTCACATATCTAAGCAACAAGCATGATGCCCAAGCTTGATTAGCTAACAGGGACTGCTATGCAGAGAAGTTATCTGAAGATTTCTGCAGGTTTCCCTAGCTGTAGGTTGAGTGCATCGTGAGGGATAGAAGAATGCTGCCAAGCCAATGATATATTTTGAGGAGTTCAATAGCCAATTATACCAGATGCCATAACGTGTGGGATTGTTTTGCTAGATGATATCACCAACCAACATTGGCCAACTATTGAGCTTATGTCTTATGGCAAAGGAGCTCCTGTCGAGGAGAGGAGGTTGTGCTCCTGCTCCTGCATGTGGTGGGCTGGTGTTTTCAATTGCATACCTCAAAACAAGGCCCTTAGGCAATGTTTCCATCTGAATGAGCACTATGGACATTCTGCGTTGAGATACCTTGATTCACTCAACTGAGTGATAATCTAAGCACAAAGGCGTTTCCTATAAAATCTATAAATCTCAACAGAATAGGATCCTGACTACACGAACCATCTCTCGCAGTGGGATTCAGACATTCAGTACAGCTTCGCACTGAAGTCCAACAACACCTAGGATCCAAAATCCAGAGTATTCTCCGCTTTTGCTTATTTTATTAGAACGACTTACTCGCCAAATTAGACAGATGAACGCTACATCTTCCCTCGTGATGCTACCAGATCGAAGTGACGGTACAGGATTTGGAAAGAATTGAAAGAGGCTGACATGGTGGGGGTGCCGGTGGGCTCGGCGGCGAGGGCGGCTTCCTTCTCGCCGGACACAGCTGCCGGACTGCCGAGCGGAGGGCGGGATAAGTGGGAAGCGATGACCGCGAGGCGGTTGCCGCTCGCGGTCGTCGGAGGAAGTTGAGCGCCGCTGTTCCGGCTCATCCCCACTGATTTTCTTCGCACCCTTGCTGCTCCTTTAGTCCTCATGCCGCCATGGGAAGGTGAAGTTGTCGAGCGCTTTGACGAGTTGCAGTCCCGCCCACATTAAGTCGATTTTACGCCTTCTTGGAATCAAAGCGTACTTTGTATATGACGCGAGTTGCCACCTTCAGGACGATTGGGATTCCATATTCCACCCTTTTTGAATCTAAGGATTGAGATATCATATTTTCACCCTCTAAAGATAAAACTGTAGCCTAACCATTTATTTTCACACCTCATTTAATTCTAACCATTCATCTGTGTCCTTTTCCCTGTCCCTTATCTTGCCACAATCTAAACGCCACCTTCTTAGAATAAAGCGTAGTTCGCATCTGACGCGAGTTTAGCGAAACCTATCACGGTTACAAAATTTGCAAGGTGCCAGTAAAGCGCAGTGTTCTACACTTTTTGTATCATCCGATTTTCCCATCAGAAGGTAGTAATGATCGTGACTAATTTAATCACTAAATTAAACCTACATCTGAAATCAGGTCCTGATAATGCGAGGTTCAGAATCTGCACTTGATTTTGGTTTTCTCAATCTGTGCTTGAAGCAATTCACAATTCATGCTGGTAAAACAGACACATCAACGCCGTTTTTCAGAAAGGAAACACATCGACATCTTATCGGGCCACCGGCCACAGTAAGCGACGTTTCACCAGCACATAATTGAGTAGAAGTTATAGTTCGAGTCAGCACCAGACCGGGGCTCCACAATGATGCAGTGGTGTCAGGGTAAGTAACTGCAATACCAGAGTTCCACAAGTAAATAAAAGAAATCTACTTAACAAATTACTATGTTAAAGATAACAACGTAGAAAACACCGGAGGCTTAAACTGTTACATTGGTCTATGTGATAATGCAATGACCGGCGCTTTGCCCTGAAATTCTAAAAAAAAAAAGATAACAACGTACATATGCGGCAAGGATGACTCAATGGCATACCCATCAAGTGATTCCTTATGTGGGGGAGCATTTCGGTTCTCCCAGAAGAGGATCAAGAAACTGACTCCTTGTCACGATCACCCGATACAAGGTGATGGAAAGAATAACGAACACAAGAGTCAAGTAATTTAACTTCGGTGACCAAAGTAAGGGTTTCCATACTGCTCATAGTTATATGTATCCATCTAGCACAATGCAAGCTTCGCAAGCACAGAATATTACACATGCAAGAGCAGGGTTAAGTCACACCATGTAAACAAGCTACGACCAACCTACATGTGTCCTGCAGATTTACATACTAGGCTAGTAGCAAGGCCTCAGACTCATGCTAGGCTCCTGCTAATCTAGAGAGAGAGCGCGAGAGGAGGGAGAGAGCAAACCATCGAGCTAGGATAAGCAAAAACTCCCAAGCTAGCAAATGATTCTAAACCGAAGAGGCAAAAACTTACAAGCCACAGGACTTAGAAACTATGAAACAAGATATTCTGGATACAATCAGAAAGTCGCTGAGCCTGTTCTTCTGAGTTGGTACTTGGGTTCCGGAAGAGGCGCAGAGAAAAGTATCTTCTCCAACTCCTGAAGATAACACAAAACAGGGTAGGTGAGTCAACGGTACGCATGGAAATAGGATAAAATCCATCACTACCCCCATCAGAGTACACAAATACAAGAACCTACCATGGGAACTGTATTGAATTAAATAAAAGAACCAAGAAATCAGACCAACAGATTGTTTGCAACTATCTAAGCATCTGCATCAGTAGTAGAGTGCCAGTGTCTTGGTTTTGACTTATTTTTGTTTTATTTTTTGGCACATGAGAAATTGATTGTCAGAATACAATGTCAGGACATTGCATCAATCTGATCATTCTCTGATGATATTACAGCAATATGAAAGATAAATTACTTAGTAAAATAATAGCCATCAGTAGTAGAGTGCCAGTGTCTTGGTTTTGATTTATTTTTTGGCATATGAGAAATTGATTGTCAGAATACAATGTCAGGAAATTGCATCAAACTGATCATTCTCTGATGATATTACAGCAATATGAAAGACGAATTACTCAGTAACATAATAGCCATCACCACAAGCACCAAATAAAAGGTCAAAAAGTTGCAACCAACTAAACAAGATCACTTGGCTTAGAAATTAAGTTTAAGACTGAGGCTACAAACATACTAACTGAACAATAAACAGGTGCCTGTATAAACTATTGAGTTACCAATATCAAGTGGTCATCAGGATGTAGCATCAAAGATCAAGACATTAGTCCAAACTTGAATAGCTAGTTACATACATCAACAGTAGCATATAAAGAAAAGAACATTAGCTATAATGGTACTACTGTGTAAATGGTTGAACTGAACCCATAATATAAAGCAGAACTCAAACATGCGCATTTTTCCCAAACTATTTAACATATGAAACATCTTCAAATTACACTAGTAGAACTTAAATTTATAAAACTTTTATCTAGTGAAACTTGAAAAGATAGTTTCCACAAACAAACAATAATAACAACCAAGAGCTCTCTATTATAAAGATAACATATATGTCTGTAGAGCTGTAGTTTTCTTCTACTCTAAGGGTTTGATTGGTTGTTTGCATTAGCCTTGGACTGCATTAGACCTTATGCAGCATAAACTACATGTATGTCTTGGCGTTTGGTTGTTCAGCACAGGCAAGCTGCATTTGATAAAATTGTTATTGATACTTTTTGTTGCATGTGTCACCTCCATGTTCGAGTTGAGGTCTAATGTTCCTAGGGATGAGAATATTACATTTTTGTGTAAGCATCGGGTTGTGCAAACCTGCATTGTCTAATATGATCAAATCCACCACACTAGCTAATGCAGTATACTGTGCAAGCCTGAGTCTATACAGGCAACCAATCAGACCCTAAGAATTTAGTACTAGATATTAGTGGGCTTGGAATACACCCTTCTGATGCAAGGCAGTAAATCAGAATGATGTTGTATCCAGCAAGAACATAAAATGGCTCTCTTGAATTTAAATGAACATGCCTATCCATTTTTTCAGCACATCATTCACCGTAGCATAATATAACCTTATACGATTACTTCGAATGTGTATAAGAATAACATTTGGTTGCCTTTCAAGAATAAATAGCGTAAATAAAAGATTAGCAGCTACCGGTGTTTCCAGATTGTAAATCAAATAGTCACCCAGGCAACAACTAGCCGACTAGTTGTGAGTTGCGATTAGTTTAGGGCTAGTCAACCTAGTTGAATAGTTGACCCAGGGCAACCTATTGCCTAGTTGGTTAGCTAACCCGGTATCACTGACTGCAAATCTAGTAGAGACTAGATGGAGAAGTTTAGCACACAAACCAGGGTGCAGAGAGGACAAAGAGAACCAGCAACCAGAGAGCAGAGGTTGGGATCTACAGTGCGGCACGCTGTGGCGTGGACCTCTGCTGGAAGGAGACAGAGGTGCACTGTGGGATGAAGTGGAGGTGGCTGCAGCATGGCAAGCTGTGGACGGAGATGGCAGGAGGGAGAAATTCCCTTTCCTACTCATGCTCCTACAGGCAGTGGGTGAAGATCAGCTACTTCAAAAACAAAGCTGCGGCTAGTTGGTGGGAAGCCAAGGTAGTGTGGTCTGGGCTTCAGATAATACTAGGCTGAAGCCAAAGTTGCCAGTGAGACATAGCTGACTAGTCAATGATTAGTGAACTAGCCAATGTAATCGAATCGATGCACCTAATTGGTGCCCAGGGAACAATCTGTCGATTAACATTGATTAATCATGATTAACTGAAGGATTTGAAAACACTCACAGCTAAAATTACAAATAGGAATTAGGATTGCCCTTTCATATTTGCATCAGCCCCAATAAATATTTGACAAACAGCACAAATCTCATAATTGGATCAACCAACACATGCAGAACATCATATCTTAGTTTTTATAACTACCCAAACATGGTTTGTCTCCAGCAATGGAAGCAAAAAGGATAGAACAAATGAAAAATTAAAACTTCAAGGGATTTAGGGATGTTTACATAAATGCAAATCTTAAAAGTAGCTTCACAATGTGAACAGAAACTAGATGCAGGTGTCAGTAAGAGTACAATGACACCTATTCAGAAGTGGAAACTGATGGTAAAAGGAAGACTAATTGGTAAATGGTAATTGCACGTCTGCACCAATCAAGAAGAGGGGGTAAGGGGCATTGCTTGTTAGTAAAACGAGGGTGACATTCTGATGGTATTGTATTGAAGAACGAAAGTACCTTTTGCTTCTTTAGCTTCTCATTCTCCTCTTCTAATCGAGATACCTTGTTTTCCAGTTCATTCGTGTAGGCCTGTTGAAAATACAGTGTAAGTAATACTCAGGCTTAAGAAGAACAGCGTCATCATTTCTAAAATTTTACTCACAGATCACAAGAAAAACTAGCTCAATCAATTAGCTAAAGCATAGAAAGGCAGGAAACATATGTTGCAACCTGCTTCCTAGCCCTTGAACGAGCAGCTGACTCCCTATTCTTGATCATCCTCTTCTGCCTTCTCTCCATCAACTTATCTGCCACATCTCCTGGGGAACCACGCTTTCTACCAGGCGTCGGAGAATCAGAAAGTGCACCCATCATTGGTGAAGTAATTTGGCCATCAGAGTATGACTCCAGAATAGCACTTGGCCCAACATTCAGAGGCTGAAGGGCTAACCGACCCGGCATGTAAGCAACAGGCAAATTATGTTGCCCATGCTGATGGGGCTCGATAGCTGTAATCCGCTGCTGATAGTGATCTAACCATTGTGCTCCAGTGGTCAAACCTGCAGCCCCAGCGCTACCGACCTGCTCCACATTGCCTATGTCATTCAAGTCCTTCAGATATCCTTCGGTGACAACCCCTGCTTTCACCAAGAAATCCTCAAGTGTCATCTCTCCAAGCGTAGGCTGCCGCTCCCGCTCCCGTCTCCGCCGACCACCCTCCCCAACATTTCTCTTTGGCGCATCCTGGATGCCCTTCCACACCTCATCCACAGTCCTCTTGCTGAGCTCAGGCGGCATAGTGATGCTCCCCTGTCGCAAGAGGCCCGAACTCTGCTCATACTGATTGGTAGTGCCACCATCAGGGTCCAGGCCATCAGGAAATACACTCTTTAGCAGCTCCTCAAGGTTCATGCTGTGCAGGGGTTCTCCCAAATGGCTCTGCACCTCATCCAGGGTGAGGTTATAGAGAGACCCTTGTCTTGCCAGGCTCTGCATCTGCCCGCGTCCGGCACCGGCACTACCACCCACGCCTCCTCCACCGCCCCCAGCCTGTGATGCCATTGCCTGGCTCCCCATGAATCAACAGATTTCAGGAACAACGCTAGCCGGTCTCCGCTTTACTGTCACTCAGATCAAGCAAAGACAAATCGCACATCTAGGGGCAGAAAGATCACAACCTGCAGATCCAAAACACAGGGGGCAGCCATCAGGCAGCTGCCACTGAACCCAACACGGGTAAAAATGGAAAAAAAAAATGGGGCAAATATTATTACGAATCATCAATCGAGGCATGGGAAGGGAAGAAGTGACCTTACCTACACGTGAGACGCGCAACCCTCGCCGGCGCCGGAGACGGTGACGCCACCGCCTCCCAGCTCGCCACGGGAGTCGACCACTGGCCTGGGCGCCTGGCGTCGGTCTGCGGGCTGCTTCGAACGGAACAAGAGTGGGTCAGCACCAAGGCGGAAGGGCGCTATCTTCCCCTTGTGCGGCCCGACCGAGGCCGAGCGCCCCTAACAGGGCGCGCGGGCGGCAAAAATCTTTCCCTTTTACTTCTCAAGAGGGGCGCCGCCGCCTAGCATCTGCCATTAGGGGTGGAGGTGGAAGGGGAGGAGGCGGCCATGTGGTGGGTGTGCGAGGAAACCATCGGCAGGGGACCCTGAGAGTTGAGAGAGAGATCTTGTGTGATGTTAAGCAGCAGTGGTAGTACGCTAACTAGAGGCTTAATAAAAAATGCTTAAGAGGGTAATTAAGAACTAAGACGTGGGCCCCACCAGCAGAATAAGAAAAATGAAATGGAAATGAGGTTCATGCCTTTGTCTTCTCCTGGCTGGGAAAATAATGTCTTCACAACACGGCTAGATGCCGAGTGTAGGTGTAGCTGTGTCTATCTAGGACATTCGGCTAGTCACATAAGTCAATTTTGTTAAGATAAACCTAATTTGGTTTCTTTATGAGAGAAAAAATCTTGTTTGAGCGGCTTATAAATCCTACCGGTGAGAAGACAAGCGAACAGGACGATTATATTTAATATCTTTGACTATGGCTCCAATTTTAATTTTGACATCGTAGACCCGAATTTATTACCACACACCAAATACAATTTATAGAGTTGTTTGAATGTTAGCAATTCTAAAATCTCACACGTAGAAACATTTGCATTCTCTTTTACATGCCGCATTACCTTTGTCTTAAATTAAATATTTTTTTAGAATTACATGGTAAGGTTCTCAAAACCACTAGGACATGTATATTAGGGCATCCACAATAATATGAGCATGTTACTAGCTCTAATATAATTTCTCTAATAATAACTTTTAACACATAACTCGTAACTCATAATATAGATAACCCTACATGACACTCACATAATCTTAGAATTTATGCATGAGACTACCTTTTCATCAAGAGACAATTTTCTCTCTTTCTTTTATTAAAATATAAAATAAGATGCTTAGTGCTAGCTCATAAGTCATTACTGGAGCTACCCTTACAAATATTTCATTTGAAATGGCAAGAGGCAACAAAATAGGCAGTTAGGCACCAGCCTTTTATTGCATATTCTATGACTAAATTGTGATCCAGTCTTGATGATAACATGTTTGACAAAGATCCCATAGGACCTTCCATGATTAATCTTTGGAGGACTTCTCTCAAATAGCATATTAATGAGAATTAACTTTGTGTTGATTATGTGTGAACTGAATCTCTGAAATGAATGTAAGAGTCGAGAGCCAAAAAAAACTAGTTTCTCCTGAGTCTATTCTATGAATCACTGTCAACCATGAAACCACTACCACAGAGAAATTAGAAGCACAAGGGGCTCTATCAATCAAACCCCTTATATGCTCTATCAATCAAACCCCTTGCATGCCTACTATCTTTAATGCTCAACATGTTATGTGTTTCCCTTCGTAGCTACATTAAACTAGCCCAGTTATTGCTTACATACTCTAAATTAAACCTCTTATACTGTTAATGACATGGATATGTATCCCTATTTAATTACAGTATGAAGAGGTCAGTAGATTATCTCCATGGCCTTAAAAGATTTTAGTTTTTTATACAAGGCCTAAGTTAAGCATACAACTTCCTACTGTTATTTTCTCTTTGTCTCAAAACATCTGTGCACGGTGTGATTTGGTCAAAACATGGTTGAGCATTTTTGTCAACTCAATTCTTGGCCCCCGTGAAGTTTAAAGAGAAGCAAACCATGATAAAATCTTATAAAAAAATCGTGCCAATGAAATGTAAAGATCCTGGATATGGAGATCAGAAATATATTTCTATACGGCTGCTAGCAATCTCTTTTTGTGTGTATGGCTAATTTAAGTTTCCCTAAGCATATTGGAGACTTCTCACTCTAGATTCCTTAAACCATACTAAAACACACTTCCGAGATGCCAACTTGTTAGTTTGGTCTCTGTGCCTTTTCCGGTATAATATAGACTATAATAATATGTATGCAACAGGTAACGAAGAGTTTAGAGATTCTAGGTTAGATTAGATCTTCTTGCCAATATATATAGTCGGGACTGCATCCTTGGACCAAGTGTTTTGTTTTTATAGTGTTATCTTAAACAACAAACCGCAGTTTTTTTTTTGTTACTCTTTGTTTACCATTTAGACAATTAGAAAACCTAAATTATTTTATATAATACCACCAAAATATATTATTTTGTATTATACTATTTAAATAGCATAATAGAGTTAAAAGGCCTGAATAGAGTACATGCATGTTTATACATGTAGAAATTAAATATGCTAGCAAGTATAAAATCTTCGTGCATGTAAAAATAAGCACTCTAACAAGAAAATTTTTGAGTAAAAGAAAATCCTAACCCCTTCGCATATTTAGATTGTTAATTAGTTATGAGCTACTGTGGGCTCAAATTCTCCTTTTGACTGCACGGTGATTTAAATGGTTGGTTAACCCATTTATTAATAATCAAATTTAATTATCTCCTTTTGTTTAGGTTATTCTCACAATTTATATGTCCATGGATCATTTATTTAGCGTCTAACGGACATGGCTAACCTTTGTTTATTGTTGTTTAAACATCATTTTCAAAAGGCTTAAACTGTCATTTAGACAACCATATCACAGTAAATAATAATCGTGAGCATCTCCCCAGGTGTATTTTGTTTCTTAGTAATACTAGTTTTGTCTAGTTAGGAATAATACTGCATATATTAATTGAGCTAGCTAGGCTCCGTACATCAAACTACTCATTTTTGCACCCTTTTGCAACGATAGAAGAGAGAGAGAGAGAGAGAGAGAGAGAGAGAGAGAGAGAGAGAGAGAGAGAGAGAGAGAGCGAGCAAACTGAGCTCAGTTAACAGTTTTGATGATCAGGACTTGAACAATTGGTAGTATTGTGGACTTTTGTTCGATATATACTATATAGTGGTTCTATGGTGCTGACCGATTGGTGCTGGTGGAACTTTCTCGTCGGAAATGATGGAGACTTGGCAAGCCGGCAAGCGAGCTGTGAGAATTACTTATAAATTATTATGTGTCATGTGTACCATTAGGAATTAATAGCACTGTTCGCTTGTCTTATCAACCGAGCTTATCAGTCATTCCAACGGTATTTTTCTCTCACACCAAACCAGCCGGCTTGTCTTATCAGTCGGCTTATTCCACCAGCCGAACACCCCAAATAATAATGTATAGAGTGACAGTGATATGGTGATACAATACAATATTCTATCACGAAAGAAAAGCAAGCGCAAACGCGCAATACAATAAAGCGCAGTAGTGCCTTGGTGGCTTGGCAGAATGATGGTGACCATTAATTTGTAAACAAAAACTCTTTAATCCCCAGGGCGCCAAGTGCTTACTGCTGCTGCCTGCCTACTAGTCCTGCAGTCCTGCTTGACTTCCTGGCCGTTAATAGCCTAAAGTTACTTCGTCAGAAGGACATCTCGTTGTGTCGTAGGGCATGCATATGCATGCTTACGACTAGTACGGGAGAAAGTTAACGAGGGCTAAATAAAGGCCGGCTTGCTCCTTATTATGACCGATCATCAAAATATTTAATAATGTTAAGCCATCATATCGCGCTTAACAATTCGGCCGGCACTGGCACGTACTGTTTTATTAATTAACTTGTTTAGACAAAGCAGCCCAAGGCCAATAGGAATGGCTGGCTAGAGCACCAAGCAAGGTGGTGATGATGTACCTGCCAATGCAAGAAGTATTATCACCATTTGGATTAGAGAAAGAGAAAGCAAATTAAAGCATGCGTGCGTGTATGGCCCCTGCCTGCCCCTTCACGTGAGGCTTTGAGGAGGAGGCATCATCGCGTCCCATGCATGCCTCCTGGTGCTGGTGGCTAGCTAGCTAAGAGTGGACGGTCGTCAAAGTTTAATTAAGGAAATCGACGGTCTGAGGTTAATTAACTCGGCCAAATGGATGCTTCGATGGCACGTGCATGGCTGGGCTGGCTCCATCGTCCCATAGAACCACAAATTCATTCATCGTCCACTCGAGAGCACTGCACTGCAGTCTGCAGTGCACAGGCAGGCAGAATGATTGCTCCGTTGGTTTTTTCTGCTTCTGCTTCACTTTGAGGTGTGGAAAGACGTCTTGGACGTGAGCAGCCGAGCTGACAAGTGACAAACCCACAGGCCACAGCGAGCGACCGTGCAATTCGGCGGCCGCGGACGGGCGGAGGCGGCGTCCACTGGAAAAGACCGGCCGGACACAACAGAGAGAGAGAGAGAGAGAGAGAGAGAGAGAGAGAGGCTTCCGCCGCACCAGGGCTCTCGCCAAGTGTCGGCCCTGGACCGATCCACCAGGCGCTATCTATAGGGGGCCAAGCCGTCAGAGGCAGTCCAAGTGGGCTTTGTCCGCGCCAGGAAACGTGGGCTCGCCTGCAGGTGCCGGCCCAGCTTTGTGCTTTCCTTCCACGCGGGCACAGTTTTGGGCTTCCGCACGCGGCACATGGTACAAAGCAAGAAGAGGTTCAGTGTCAATTAAAAAAAAAAAAGAAGAAGAGGAGGTCAGTGTCTATCCTTGTTTAAAGCATGTGCAAAATTGGGACAGAGAGACCATTTCGCGTGTGCCTCTAGACTCAGCAATCAGCATCCGTCAACAGTCAACACTCACAAAGATTTAGGGGTTGTTTGGATGCAATATGGACTGAAATTGCCTAGATTGCTGCTCGCCCGGAACTTACAAACATGCTGTTTCGTTGAGACCCTGAAAATTTTTTTCAGCTCCATGCAAAAGCAACTCAGCCAGGCGGACAAAAAATGAGCACCGGGCTACGGTTGCCGTTGTTGCCAACTTGCCATGATTACACGGTAAACAAATTAGATGGCCGCCGCATAACTTTTCTAAATACTTCACGTTAAATCAAGCTAACGCCATCCCCATGATTGCTAGTACGTTTTTTTTTTTTCCATTTTATTGTGTCTCGGTTTTTCTATTTGAATATAAATGTACAAAGAGATAGCGATTGTAATTTTTATTTTATTCTTATAAATCTAAAAATATATATAACATAAATCGTTAATATTTAAAAAATTGTTAAAAGTTCAAATAATCATAATCTTAAACTCTTATAAAGCTAAATCCCATTAGCTATTTCTCTCAACATGCAAACTATCCATCTCATTAGCCCACTATTAGATGCATTTATGGTCAACTAGCATTTGCAATTATGATTAAGACATCTGCATGCATTTAGATGTCTACATCGTGTCACATCATTCTTTAATCTTCATTTATAATTGTTTATCTCTTTACATAAGTAATTTTATTCTAAATCATCAGCAATTTTTATGGCAACGCTGGGTATTCACCTAGTATACAATAAAACTATACACACAAATGTTTCATTGATCTTTGTTATCACTTATCACCATTTTTAGACACAGGCATTCAGGCTAGGACCTAAGTTGCCTGACCAAGCAGATTCTATCAAAATTCTAGACAACTTTCATACAACAATTTTTTTTTTGCTAGGCAAGTTGTCTCCAGCCAACACAAGCCCTTAGACGTCATCTCCAAGGGTTTTTTTAAAAAAAAATTTGGTAAATCAATGAGTTTTCCAAGTGGCTAGAAAGAGTTAGGAGTATTTTGTTCAGCTTCTTCAATAATTTTCAAAATCTTGCTCCTAAAATATAGAAGATAACTTTGCATCAGGAATCCTAGACTAGTTTGTAACCACTTTTATATCTCCTTTGTCTCTTGCATATTTATATTAGAAGCCATATCCTACTCTTTTTTTTTTTTCTAGATCTCCCCCCTCTCCCTTCAGACTGGGTTGATCGATACACGCAATCGAGTCGACTTTCCAAGTATAGAAAGATTGGGAGTTGTCGAGAGCGGTTTTTCTAACCTAACTAAAAATCAAGATTAAAAGTGGTTTTTAAAAACTCTAGGAGATGCACAACCAACTTTTCCTTTCGAGCAAACCCTACGAACCTGCAATAGTATGCAAATGCATCTAATTCTAGCAAGAGATTGCAAAAGAGTAGCCCCAAAAGAGATGAAAGAGTGATTCTTCTGTCTCTATAGAACAAAATAACACAATTGACGCCTGCTCAAAATTTGGACTTTATAAGCCTACCGAAAGTTGAAAAACGATTAATTTTGGCTAATTTGCTATGAGACAAAAATATTATTTGAACAAATTGATAAGCCAAGGTCTATTTTTATTTTTTATGTTATACGATTTCCTTAGTGTTCAATAATTCATTAAAAAGAAATTAGAAAAATGCTTATTTTGACATAGCACAATTTGGTTGCTAAGTGACGTACATCCCAAATGAACAAAATATGCTTGTGCCTTCTATTCACAACACATACGTACCCACATGGGTGCACGTGCGCGAAGACTTCGCCTCCCTCTCCCTGAACGTACATCCATGGCTTCCCCAAACATGAGATACAACCTATTAATGGCCAAGACAAAATGGTACGAGCAAAATGCCTAAAAAGATTTTCCAAGTGCAATATGAGGGGACGTTTTGGTTCCCCGCCAGCGGTCATCATACTTAACTCGCTGCTGGCACGGTATCTTAACTGGTGTTTGGATTGCATGCGCAGCCACACAATTTTTCTAGTTCATTTGTATGCTAATTGAGCCACAGTTATGGCGGCTTTTTTTTCCGCCACACTTATGTGACGGCACCATAGCTTGCAGGGCTGGTTTGGTGAAGAACAAAATAGAGACAACCTATTGATGTTGAAACTCCTCAAATCAAGTTGCTATCCTTATAAATTTACCAAAAAGCACAAAAATTCCTCTCCAACAATTCCTCAAATGAACTTGCTATTTATACAAACTTGGTATTCAGGGTGCTGCACGCGCAAATTTACGCGCGCGAGTCGAGTTGCTATCGCCGAAATCTTCCCGTCGCCGGCTCCTGTCCCGCGCGGGCGCTGGGTCTCCCGCGCGCGCGAAGCACTCCCCCCCACGTGAAATTCCTTTCCCGGGCAAATGAAAGACGGATGATCCTTTCCCGGCGTCGTCGCGGGCGCAGGGTAGGGCTAGGGCGCCGCTCGTAGTTTCGGCGCTGGCTTCGTCGGCTCCCCGGCGGCGTGTTGCTGCTGGGCACTGCCGCTGCCGCGCCTGTGGTTGTGCTGCTGCGGCTGCTTCTGGTCCAGCACGCCCAGGCCCATCATGGAGCTCGGCCCCCTTTATACGACGACGCCGGACGCTGCTGATCGGCCCTCGCGGCGGCCAGCACCAACGCCGCCGAGAACCTCCCCTGGCACCGTCGATCTGTCATCAGAACCCCTGCAAACCAACCCATTATTCTATTCCACTGAATCAACCCATTATTCTACTAAAAAACAAAAATTGAAACCATCTGAAGTCACTACATTCTGCCGCTGCTAGTGTGCCGGTGCTAGTTCAGAGGGACGATGGATACTTTGCCGCTGCCAGTGTGCCAATTCTGATCATGGATACTATGCTGCTGCTACTATATGCTGCTGATACTATACTATACTGTCGTTGATCTGATTTTGTCATGTATTTTTCTGTAATTTTTTTTTTGTAAACTGATTAGGATGGAAGGAGAAGAGACAGATTTCTTGTCTGACTGAACTGAAGAACGATGGAAGGAGGGATGACGACGTATACTGACCTGATTGATGGTAATGTGGTCTACCCGCCTTGCTGCAGCTGTCACCAGATTCACTTGATCTCGGCGTTTGGAGATAGCAGGGCGGATGAACCAGCGTCGATGGGGAGAGGTCGCGGCGGCGCGGGGGACAGATGAAACGCACGATCGGTACTTGGTGGGCCTTTTTTTTTTTTTTAATTTTATCAAGTTGGAATAGCAAGCTATTGGAGAGAGGTCTTTTTTTCACTTGCCAAATCAATTAGCAACTTGCTAAAGCTTAAGATATAGTAAGTCATTTTTACCAAACTCTTGGAGATGCTCTTATATGACCAAGTGAAGGCATACCCCAAATCCATAGACCTATTTGTTGGCAAGAGAATGAAAATTATTTATTCAAGATAAATAAGGAGAGACCGAGTCTTTTTCGTTAGGACACACAATATATTATTTAAATCTCCATACAAAGCGTAGGCCTATCTCGATTTTGTATTAAAAAAAAAAAAAAAAACAACTAGCAAAATGAGGTGATATAGACAAACAAAGGTGTTATTTGGTTCCAACACTATAAAGGGTCATAAACGGAACTAGATCACCACGCTAGTGTGATTGTTGTTTATGTGGCTGCACAAGGGAGCAGGTGACGAGATCAGTTAACGCTAGTGCTGTTAATCACGACGGACTAAACGAACACAATGACAAGAAGCACAATCAAATTGCGTTGTGATCTGATAACGAGCCAAGAACTCCAAAGAAAAAACAGTATCTACGTTAAAGCTAACATCATCACACTTTTGTAGAAGGGAGGCTAAAACGTAGAGGTGATATCCGCCAACCGCTTTAAAAACAGTAAAGCTGAACATCACTATAATTTTAGGCCTTTCCTCACTTGATTTTCCCCGATCATAGCAGGCTTAAAAGATTACTAGAGAAGGCTGGCCCACCGATGGTGGCGGGTGTGGGGGTAGCGTGAGGCAAGGCATCAGTGGTCGGGCAACAACAATGGTGCTACGGAGATAGTCTAGTGACCTCCACTAGGTTATTGTGGTAACGTTCAAAGGCGGTGGGGCAGCATTGGAGCTGGGCAGGAGAGGATGGTGGCGGGGCAGCTTGATTGAAGATGAGAAAGATAGTGATGGATTTTAGGGCCGAATTATGGTAGAAGAGGCTTCATAGCCGGCCGAGATGCAAAGACTGTGGGGCAAGCGGCTTGTCAAGGTCGAGTGCGGTTATGTGATTGGAGGAAGAAGGGAGAAAGATAAGGTGGACAGAAGACATGATCTGGATCCTTCATTTTTTTTATACGTATAAAGTAAAAAAATTAAGTGATGGCTCGTTTTTATATCACTTTGTTATTGTTAGACAGACTTTTTAAAAACATCTACGTTGTGAGACCATATCAATTAAGCTGAAATTATAAAATCATCATGCATATGAAAATGATGAGTTAGCTAATCAGAATTTATACACGAGTTTCTAGTCTCAGAGATGAAAAATACCTTAGCCATGTGTAAATGGTATGAGATGGAATCGAGCCAACCATAGTTAAGTGTCCTCCTTTCAAAAAGAGTGGTGGGCAGTGGTGGAGCCACCATCCAGCCATCCTAGATGGCCAGTCGAGCTTGTCACTAAACAGTTTCATAAGCCAAATAGCCATCTTATGAATGCACGCATTACCTAAAAAGGAAGAAAGGGAAAACAGGGGCCTGTGCTGTTAAACTGGATATGGCGAAGGCCTACGATCAGGTAGAGTGGATTTACCTGAAAGAAATCATGCTTCGGTTGGGTTTTGGGGCGCACTTTGTGGAGATTGTGATGCAGTGTGTCTCCTCAGTTGACTTCTCAGTCCGAGTGAATGGAGTCTTATCTGCACCTTTCAAGCCTAGCCGTGGTATTCGTCAAGGGGACCCCATCTCCCCATATCTGTTTTTACTTTGCTCTGAAGGGCTGTCCTGCTTACTGAAAGGAGTTGGACCAATGTACATTTCAAGGGGGATTCGGGTGGGGGTCCATGCCCCTTGGATATCTCATCTCTTGTTTGCTGACGACTGCATTGTTTTCACTGAGGCAACTCAACGAAGTGCAGAACGCCTCCAAGGAATCCTGGACTGCTACAGCAAGGGGTCGGGGCAGCTAGTAAATAGAGACAAGTCTGCAATTTTCTTCAGTGCAAACTGCAATGATGAGGCTAAGCAATCTGTTCAGACAATTCTGAATATTGAGAAAGAAGCCTTAGCGGAGAAGTACCTGGGGCTGCCGACAGCTGTGGGGCGAGCCACCAAGGAGGTCTTTGAGTATATGCCAAATAGACTCCGAGGGCTAGTTGGTGCTTGGAGTGGCCGTGAGGCTAGCTGTGCGGGTAGGGAGGTCTTGATCAAATCTGTGGTGCAAGCAGTCCCTACATATCCAATGAGCTGTTTCCTCGTTCCAAAGGACACATGCCGTAAAATGAAAACAATCATCTCAAATTACTGGTGGGGCAGCTCGGCGGATAGCAAAAGAATGCACTGGCAGAAGTGGGAACTCCTAACTAGACCAAAGGTACAGGGTGGCATTGGTTTTAAGGATTTCAGAATGTTTAATCTTGCTATGTTAGGTAAACAGGGCTGGAGGTTGATTGAGAATCCAGACAGGCTATGTGCAAGGGTGCTTAAAGGGAGATATTACCATGATGGAGAGTTTATGACAGCTACAAGAAGGAAGCATGCTAGCCACACTTGGCGTGCTATCTTAGAAGGAAGAGAAGTGCTGAAGAAAGGTTTAGTGAGAAGAATTGGTGATGGTAACACAACAAACATCTGGAGGGACCGTTGGTTACCAAATCATTTCAATGGAAAGCCATTGTCTGAACCGGCCAATCATCAAGTTCAGACAGTGTCAGACTTATTAACGCCGAGTGGGGCGTGGAACCAGGAACTTATCAAGGGCATTTTCATCGATGTTGATGTCAATGCAATCCTATCGATACCAATCAGAGGGATGGGGGAAGATGTGTGGGCTTGGGAACCTGAAAGACACGGTATCTACACGGTCAAGTCTGCATATCGATGCTTGTTTGAGGCCCAGAATGAGCAGGGGGCAGAAACAGCTTCAGTCTCTCATGAAGTAGTCTGGAAACGCCTTTGGGGCATGTGCGTGCCACCGAAGGTGAGAGTTTTTTGGTGGAGGGTGATCAATAACTATTTACCATCTAGAGGAGAGCTCCACAGGCGACATATAGAGCCCACTCCACACTGTGAAGTCTGTGGGGCTGATGAGGAATCCATCCGCCATATCTTGATGGAATGCACAATAGCAAAATCATTCTGGAGGGAGGCAAAGGACCTAACTGGAATTAAACTACCATCGTTACACCCGGTTAATTGGGCTCACGATCTGGTGGATCCAAGCCATTGCCCACCAAAGGAAGCGGCGATCATATTGTGTGGGATGTGGTCCCTTTGGATGATAAGGAACAAGCGACGGCATGGTGATGAACTGGTGCCAGTCAGAGTCACGGTTCAGTGGGTGAAAGACACAACGTTTGACTTGTGGCAGTTAACTCATCCGCCAAAGGAGAATGCCAATGCCCCAAGTGTCCAACAGAGATGGAAGCCACCTGATACAGGGTGGATAAAATGCAACGTTGATGTGTCCTTCTTTGCAAACAATAGCACAGGCTCTACTGCAGCAGTATTGCGAGATCATATTGGCAGAGCTTGTGGGGGATATGCAAAATGGTATGAATACAGCTTCAGTGCACTGTCCATGGAAGCTACTGCATGCTGTAATGGGATGCAGTTTGCAAAAGACCGGGGGGTGCGTCGCTTGACTCTTGAAACGGACTGTCAAGTCCTACTCAAGCTTTGGGAGAATCGGTCAGCACAAAGATCAGAAGTTGATCCAATGTTGATTCATATGGAGATATTGAGCCGGAGCTTTGAGGAGTTTAGAATTTGCTTTGTTAATAGACAATGTAATAAAGTAGCGCACGAGTGTGCGAGATTGGTGTATCAGGAGTGTCCGGTGGTGGAGTGGCTTATATCCCCACTGGGACTCCGAGATGTACTAGAGGCGGATTGTAATCCTCCTGGAAATTAATATAAGCTCCGGCTTCATGCTCAAAAAAAAAAAAGCCAAATAGCCTAGTCCACAAAGTAGATTTTAATTTCTAAAATATTATAATGTGCTAACTAAATTCTAAGCCAAATAACCTAGTCTATTGAGAAAAATATTATAATTTGCTCCACACAGTATTGCTCCGTCAGGCTTTCGCCTGTTGCAGAAAATTCTGCACTGGTGTCTTTCCTAGGAGTCTGGACCATGTCTCGATCATCCTCTCGAACCAAGATGTCACTCTTTAAAATGAAAAAAAAAAGAGTAATCAGCTGTCAGACGGAAAAAAGCCTACCTAAATATTTTTGCACGACCAGATCATCTGGGCTCTAAAAGCTACCGGGTCTGTTACTGGGGTGGGCGTCGGCCATTCCCTCTCCGACTCTGCTCTCCCCATATAGGCTGCTCACCTGCTCGTCCTCCGGTCCTCCCATCTCCTTCGCATTAGCAGCAAGCAGACACCTACCACTTCCAGTGAGTCTGCACTCACGCACGCTTGCTGTACCACCATCACCAAGCCAAACAAAGGCAAAAGGGAGCGATCACAGCCACGGGCCTGGGGCCGTGGAAAGCGAGGCCGCCGCCGTCCAGGGCTCCAGGCTAAGCCCTGCCCTGGCCCGCACGCGCCATGACGAAGCCGCATTACCCTTCCTCTTGGGCCGCCTCCTCGCTCTCTTGCGTCTCCTCCTCCTCGGGCTCCTGCTACGTGCCGCCGTCGTTGTCACCGAAGAGCAGCAGCAAGAAGAAGAGGAGCAGTCTTAGGAGGGCCAAGAATGGCGCGGCCGTCGCCCCGAGGTCGAGGAGGACCAGCTCCATCTACAAGGGCGTGACCAGGTGCGTGATCGGCCAAGGTTCAATCTTTCTCTTCGTCGGCGATGTAGTTGAGTTCTGCGCCTGTGATTTCTGAGCGCGAGATGCGTCGCTGCGTTCGTTGGTGCAGGCACAGGGGCTCGGGCAAGTACGAGGCGCATCTGTGGGACAAGAATGCTTGGTGCCGGACCAAGACCAAGAAGGGCAGGCAAGGTGCAGTCATTGTTTACTTCTCCCTCTGACGAACAAATGATTCTTTTTATTTCTTCTCTGGTCTCCATTTGTTTGATTTCTCACGCTGTAGCGAAATGTGCTGAAATTCTTCTCTGTTTCTTCTCAATTTTTTGTTTTTTTTATATGTGCTGGACTACCTCGTCATTCGTGTGATATGTGGGTGTTCCATGTCTGATTGTCGCCTCGCTTCCAACAGTTTATCTAGGTGAGTCAAGATCCTCTCACATCTGTAAAAAAGCTCACAAACTTTCCCATGCTATGATTCACCAATTATTTGATCTTTTTTGCGAATGAACTGCATTGCGTTGTTCTGATTGATTTCGCCTTTCCAATGCAAAGAACTGCTTTATCCCTTCTTTTCAACAAAAAAGAGAGAACGAGTGTGGTGAAAAAAATTACTTTTTGGATAAAGCTGAAAGCACTTGGACTGTGTTTTGTTTGTCCCCTCTTATGCTGCACATTTATAACTATTTAACGCCCTTTGGATTGTTGGAAAAAAATGTAGGATTCTAATTTTTTAATGGATTCCTAGCAAACGTCTGTGCGCCCTACAATAGGACACCTTATGTCTTGATCAAATTCTGTAAAATCGTTCTATTTGAAGTCGGATTAAGTCGTTCTACTTGAAATGAGCACGGGTTGTGAATCAAGATCGAGACTTGAAATGAGCACGGAATGTGAGTTAAGACCGAGGGCGCACGTGTATTTTGGAAATAGAAAATGGGATGGAAGAAAGAGATAGAGGTAGCACTTTGGTTAGTGGGAATAGCTTACATGAAAAACTTAAACTTTTTGTTGTGTTTGATTCCAGAGTAATACCAATGTGTTTTTTACAGTTGCTTCAAGTATCTATTCCAACAAAA
Source organism: Chrysopogon serrulatus (assembly GCA_015844335.1). Taxonomy (NCBI): domain Eukaryota; kingdom Viridiplantae; phylum Streptophyta; class Magnoliopsida; order Poales; family Poaceae; genus Chrysopogon; species Chrysopogon serrulatus. Next base: position 35,347 of record JADLZL010001599.1, on the reverse strand, counting down.
ATCTTTGATTTTTATTCCAATATCTATCACATTCATGTGTTTTTCCTATGTCAATCCTACGTTCCAAGAAGGCTCTAAGAAACGCGGCGCAGCTCAAAAGCATTGTAGCTATCTGCATAGGAGTATATGACTGGAATACATGAATTATTATTTTTTATCTTGTTTCTTTGCAGGAGCATTTGACACTGAGGAGGCAGCGGCCCGTACCTATGATCTCGCAGCACTCAAGTACTGGGGCTCAGACAGCACACTCAACTTCCCTGTAAGTTCAGTCTCCATCTGTCATTGTCTCAGTAATGCCGCTTGCTTGCTACTAGTAGTACGTACTACTTGATTAATTCTGATACTGTAGGTAATCTAAGCTCTCTATGTTATTAATGCAGCTGGAATCGTACAAGTATGAGCATGAGAAGATGCAGCGCATGACAAGGGAGGCGTATCTGGCCACTCTGCGTCGCAGGAGCAGCTGCTTCTCGAGAGGCGCCTCCGGGTACAGGGGAGTGGCAAAGTAAGCACGCACGCGCACACGGTGCTTGAGCCGATCAGCATATCATCACTGTATCTCTGTATATCTATCCAATCCAGCACCGGATCAGTGGCTCTGCTGAATGCATCAGCCAATTAGCGATTCTTTACTGAGCAACGCTACTAGTATCTAGAATGGAGTTTTTGTCCTCTTATATTCAGTTTTCTGCAGTCACCACTCCTTGCAGTGAAGGCATGCAGCAAATCTGAATGGTTTTGTTTTGTGATCAGGGAAGTTCTGATGAGAGTTTTTTGGTTCGCAGGCACCACCACAATGGCAGGTGGGAGGCCAGGATCGGCTACGCTTACGGCAAGAAATACCTCTACCTGGGGACGTTCGGTATGCGTCTCGTTCTTGGTCTTCAACTGCATTTTGCTAGTACTGAAAATCGCAAGAAACCACATTTTTGTTACAAGATCACTGTTACATGATCACATTTTTGGAAGGCATTCAGCAGTCTTATCCGTTTGAATTAACTTGCATTTTGCATTCTGATATCTGCATTTCTTGTGGCAATGTATGATCTTCTTGGATGATTTGATTTGCCTTTTGTTCTGAGATCATTATGCTTGCAAAGTTGCAATAGGGCCTGTGTGTGTGTGCGCGCGCGCTGTATGCATGCCACTGCTGCTGTGATTTGTGAAGGCCCACGGAATGTACTACTCTGAATTGTTGGCTGTCGGTCATCTTGGATCTTTGTTCCGCTGCAGGGACCCAGGAGGAGGCAGCCCGGGCCTACGACCTTGCAGCTCTGCAGTTGCGAGGGCACGCCGCGGTCACCAACTTCGACATCAGCAGCTACAAGGACTACCAGCAGCGGCCTGAACCGGCGGTCCGCAAGGCGCAGCCGAAGCCGGCTCTGAAGCCCAAGGAGGAGCCGGTGGACGACGAGGCACTACCGCCGCCGCTGCCCAAGGCTCGCCATCCGGTTCCGGCGCCGCTCCTGACGCCGAAGCCGGAGCCGGGGTACGAGCTGGGCGAGCCCGTGGCGCTGCCGCCGGGCCCCGTGCTCCGCGACGCCGACGACGTGGACCACGCCATCGCCGAGATCCTGCCGGCGCTGTGCATGGACCCCGCCGACTTCGAGGCCCGGTACCCCGCCCGCGGCGCGCCCGCGAGGCGCTCGGCTGCCCGCCCGACGACCAGCTGCTGCGTGGCCTGGCGCTGCCGGACAGCGTGCGCTTCGAGGACGACATCGAGACGCTGTTCGACGCGCCCGGCGGCGGCCCGGGCGAGGAGGTCTATGTGCAGCTCCCCGCCGCCGCCGCGGGCGCCGTCGTGCCTGACGTTCCCGGAGTCGACGCCGACGCGGTCTCCTACGCAGCGGCCGCCACCATCAGCTCGCTGGCGTCCGCGAGCTGGTGGCCATGACGAGCTTGCATGGGTTGCCTGCCACGCCCACGTGGCGTCGTCCCGGGCGTTGCACTCCACGGGCTGCGTGATTACGTGACGACGTGTCGGTTTGCTGGGGCTTTTGGTGCCGGTTTGGTTTGGTTTCGTGGCGGCTGCGAGCCAGCGATTGAGCGGTGTTTTTGGCGTGTAAATGTAGTTGATGTGACACTCTCGCTCTAGTCTGGATCCTTTTGGGGTACGTGAAAGTGGAATGGCTCTCCTGCTTTTGGGACGATCCACTGTGGAAGTCGTCGTAACTTGTAACTTGTCGGCAAACGGCTCGCGCACAACGCAGCCATCCGGCTGTCCAAGTTGCATTGGAGGCTGTGACAAGTGTGCGCACGATGCTCTGTTCTCCGTAGCTTACTGTATACTACTGATAATCTGAAGTGAAATGACAGGTTTCTGATACTCCCATGTCGTGTCCTTCTGCATGTTGCGCCAGAAAAATGTACTCCGTACGGGAGTATATACGTGTGCGCTAGATAGCTGTACGTATATAGTATATACGTGTCCTACCTTGAAGAGTTCATAAAGATCACTGACTTGTTAAATCAACACCTACTGGTACCTTACAAAAAAAGTTGCTAAGAAATCGAAGAATGAAAACAGGTCACTGACTTTAATTAAATCCAGAACTCTCACCTACCTACTCACTTGGTACTACTACCTCCGTCGTGAAAAGAATATCTAGATGTATTCTCACTTTAAGCGTCATGTATTCTCACTTTAAGCGTCCACAGTTTGATCTACAATTTAAGTGTCCACGGTTTAATCAAATATACAGATAAACATATTAGCAACTTTTAACACTAAATAAATGTGCTATAAAAATATATCTCAAGACAAATATATTAATATTTATTTGATGTCATACTATTTGTTATTTCTACATATAATTGGTCGAGCTTGATATACTTTAACTTGATGTTGTGCTAGTATTACATCTTTTTTTGACATAGTTTAATTTGATGTTATGCTAGAATTACATTCTTTTATTGATGAAGAGAGTAGACACTAACATTTCTCCTAGAAATTTAAAAGGAATAAAAAGGTACACTGCACAAGAAATTATAGAGGAGTAAAAAGATACTAAGATAGAGATGTATTATAGGAAGGTGCTCCGGGAAGTGAAAATAACAACTAATTAATCTAAGAAATTGAAGGCTAGAAGGCGACAGAGGGAGTACAAAGTAGTTAGCGAAAAGTAACTACTAATCCTATACTCCTATAATCCTAAGACTCAAGAGGTCTCCTTCAATCAAAAATTAGGATTTCTAAAAATTGATGTATAATGATGTCATCAAAGGAGTTACCCCCACTTAGTCTTAATTATCTCCCACTAGCTATTTTTTTGAAATAGAAAAAAAAGTCATAGCACCTAAACCAAGTATCGTAATTAAAATCCAATTGCACCATGGTGTTCCTCGCAATAAACTCTTCAAAACAAAACCCCACATGGATATATTTCGATAATTTTTTTACGGTTCACTAATGCCGAGTAATAGATGAGCTGCGGATGAGACTCTTTACGTACTATCATTATCTGTCTTTATCGATTGAGACTCATGGTCATGGATGATGTATTGCGTTGTTTCATTTAGTTTAATTCCACTTTTCCACCTCTTTTTTTCATGTGTTGTCAAGTAGTCATGTATAATTTTATAAAATTTAGATCTTATATTTTAATACTTATATAATCTTTTTGCACAATAGCAATTAGCGAAGAAAATGCATATTGTAATTTATGAGTTATCCAATAGTTGAGTTGTCCAATAGCAAGCTAGCTGCTTATCTTTTCAAATTATACCTAAAGTCAGTTCTAAATATTTCGTGCACCATAATGTAGTATGAGAGCTATTATTCTTGCTAATTTCCTTGCAAGCAGGGAATTTCTCTAGTTTAGGACATTGAAGGCTAGAAGACGTACAAACTAGCTAGCAAAGGGGTGCTTAGAGCATCTCTACGCCATATCCTTTCATTGGAAACCTACCATACGAAATGAGCTGGCTCAAAATTCTTGCTTGTGTACATTCATCTCCTCTCAAATAGAGATGTAACTCCACCAAGAGCTCACCTCAGTCCCAACCACTGGGCTTTTTATTTCACGTGCGCACGAACCTTTGTCGCCATGGCTATTCATCGTCTCGGGTGGTAGCCTGGTAGGTGCGGAGGTCAGTGCTATTATTGAGGAGGCCAACGCCTTGCCGTCTTGTTGGTGCTCTCTTTGCTCGTTCGTCTTGAGACCTTGTTTGAATACTAGGTAGCGTGCCCGTGCATTCTTCTGGGACAATAATTTTTGTTCTAAAAATACATAGATCGCATAATAAGATAGCAATATTGTGAAATTAAATATCAATATTAAAGTTCGAGAAATTAACACCGTCACGGAGATGCATCTCTTTTTTTTTTGAGCAATCGAAATATAGGTTTCTTATGAGTTCTCATGGATTGCACTGCATATCCCCTTCCCCGCTTGTACAGAAGATATTATCCATGTATATTGTAAATAAGATTGCAAAAGATCAATATGTATGTACAACAACCCAATGTACCAACAACGATAATTTTAACCATGACTGATGCGATGATTTGACCAGCATTTGGACTTCAAAAGTGTAATAGTAGCATAATCCAAACTGATGTCATGTTAAACAATCTATACAGCCCCTACAAGCCGAAGGCCTAAGGTTGCTCCAGCAGGTCATGCAGAGGTGTGCTTGCTCACTTGAGACCGATGGTGCCACTATCAAACACTACCTTTTTATCCTGAATACCTCCTTGATCATCATCTCCTCTCTCAACTCTGCCCTCTGTAGTTTCTTGCAGGTCTGTAGTCCACTATCCCCTATGACATCCCTCACCTATTTTTCCCAATTGAAAAAAAAAAACATCAATGCAGTTTGCAATTTATAAACAAGAAGAAAGATAAAGGCTTATACAAGAATGTTCCAAAATACCTGTCAGGTTTCTTGGGGCAGTGCTACACTATCTGACAGTGATCCTCTATAGAAAGGAATGTAAACTGAAGGTCTAACTTCTTAAGTGCTGCAGCAGCAGCATATGTAAACATTCACTAATCTTTAAGTTTTCAGCCTTTGACAGTTGCACACAAGGATGGTAAGGTACTCTGGGCATGCCTTGAGATCTATCAAAAAGAAATTCAGTATATCAAGAACAGAATTTCACGTAGCAAGCTCATGGATCCATTCATCATTTTCTTTCTCACCAATCTGCGCTTTATTTCTCGAGAAGTGTTTCCAATTTCGTGCACATGACAAGACACATAGCAGGGTAAACACACAGCCCAAATCTAGAATGAAGGTCATCCTAATAAAATCTACAACCCTCATGACATGGCCTATTTCTATCAGACTTAAGGTCCATGTAACAAAGATGCGAAAATATAGAAATCCATAACAAATAGAATTAAGAGTTCAGCATTTCCTAATTCCCATTGCAAAGCTCGAATTATCTATAAGTGATTCATAGATGTTTTAGGGTTTAGATGGATCACCTTAGATGAGAATATCACAAGGCTACACTTACACAGGTAGAAAATCTGCCATGCCATTAGTTCAGATGAGTCACCTTTACGTAGTGTTCTTTTTACAGTTCCTAATTTCTAGTTTAATTGAATATTACCGAACATTTGTATTCCTTAGACACTAAAAAATCTATGCCTAGTCTACTTGAATATTACCAGCGTATTTTTATTTCTTAGAAAAATTTAAACTTCGCTGATTGAAGTAGCCAGGAAACATATCATTTTAGTTCAGTCATACCTCATATTCAAGTTCCCATGAAACAATATCACCACCTTCAGAGCCCAACATACGGTATTTTAGGCTCTCCTGAAACAAACAAGATGTCTCAGTTCTAGATTCACGGAGGCAGCTGAAGATTTCTATTCTTGTCACAAAAAAAATCTTGAAAATGAAGACTTCCAGATTCACACAGAAAGGTCGTTGTGGCTAGAACATGGTAAACAGATAAAACTCAGATCCACAACAAACATGCACAAATAAGGTGGTTCAGAAGCCTGATGAGAAAAGTTCAACATTTACCTTGATATAATCAAATTAATTGTTACAAATACCTAAAAAAACAAGTCTCTCGATACTACGGCCTAGTTCACCTCTTCATGCCTTCATGATGCATCATGCATAAACATCGCCAAAAACTACAGTGCTGCACAAAGAGATTGGAGACAGCACAACCATGCTATTTGCACACATCGAAGACAGCACAACCATGCTATCGTGCCAAAACTAATAAATCTATCAATCATACATTTAGGCGATATATTCAGTGATATGCAATAGGTATATGGCAGACCTCCATCGGCAATTGAACCTCGTTTTCCATCCTTGCTCCGCATCGGCGCATTCCAATAACTTGCTCAGAGTTTTCCTTCTGCCCACTTAGCTCATAGGATTCTTCCGCCATCTTAGCTTTAACAATATTTAGACTGACCTGGACATTTTCAGCAGTTAGGCTCCACCACACTTAGGGAACATACTGAATTATATACAAGTTTAACAGTAGAATGAAAGGTGTTGACAGTAAAAGGAAGTAAATAAGAATAATAGCTAAAACCAAACACAAACTGCAAAACATATACAGGCAGTCCTATGCATGGCACATGATCATGTCAACAAGCACCAAGCTAGTGACAGATGCATGGTTAAACAAGCTAATCACTGACAACACTAACACAAGTGCTAACCCGCCTTACTCCTCAGCTTGTATCCACGGCAGGAAAGTAGAGTACCTAGCAGCCCGCACACGAACATGTTGCTCCCATTTGTCACTGGCAGCAGCAACCACCCGGTCCACTGTCAGTCACTGGCAGCCATGATAGGAATGCTTGGGCCACGCAGAGTATAAAAACTGCAAGCAAACCAAGAAACCATTGTAGTATGAAACAAGAAGCGAAAGTGTATGAAGGCATGATATAATACCTATGTGATGGCATTCCTAAACATATAAAAAAATTAAGATATATCATCCATGTCCGCTTAATTATTTCCTTGAAAGTTGAAACCTCACAAAAGTAATTGAGGAAATAATGAATTAATGACAAGTTACTATGGTGTATGGTCCTAACAGTGAAATGTCAGATCTGAATAAACAAGCAAGGCAAAAGTAATTAAGAAACATGTTTATTAGACATTGATGTTACGGACCCAGGTATATTATGTATGAGCTAGAAATGTAAAATTAGACAAGTCTTGTTGATGAGAATTTAATCCCTATACTACACTACAATATGTCGTAGTTTCATTGGACCTGCAACTTCGGGGAGCAATTATAGCATATTTTCTCAGTACTCAATTACATTACCTTATGTCTCTGAAATTCTGCACTTGGAGGCTTGACAGAAGAACTTGATCTCAAGTTAATCCTACCAATCCTCGATGTGATTTCGAATCTCCAAGCACTCTATTAGAGTAGGCACATGAAACAACGAACGGTTCAATTTCAACTCACTTTTGTCATAATAAGTAGAAAGAAGAGAGAGCTGCAGGTAACCTAGCGGCTGCCGCCCTTGAACACCAGTATACCACAATCCATGAGGGGCCTGCACATCTGCTAAGCCAATCAGGATCCTCCCATATACAGAAACTGAAAACTGAACATGAGCTTAAATCTATAATCAAAACTCATTAGATCAGCAACTCTGCTTTGTCGTCCTAGTTGAGAATTCAGGAAGAAACCTGTACCCTACCATTGGGATGGTGTCAAGCTCTCCCTTCGCTTCACAGATCACGAGGGAGAGATGTGTAGTCATGGGCCGCCACCTCAATGAGATTTCGCCGAGATCCCACCACCCACCACCCCAATCGAAAACCTAAAATCCCCAAAATCATAAACACGGATTAAGATTAGTGTATTGCACAGACCAGGCATGAGATCAGACGCTGCCCCTCGACCAGAAACTGCCCGCGGCACATCTCAGCACTTGCTCTGCTTCAGCATCGCCGTCGAGCGGTTCCCCTGAAAGCAACACATACAATGACGGCTTGGGCGCACAACTGGGATGACGTAGCAGGTCGTGGAGGCGGCGGTGTTTCAATGGCGTCGACAGCGTGATGATGGCGCAGGTCAGGGCAGCGTCGATAGGGCAAGCTGCTGATGCGCGGCAGAGATGGCGTGGAGGCGGCGGCGCAGATCAGGGGCACCGGCGCCGTGGCGTCCGTCGGGCACTCGGGGCGAATGGAGGTGTGAACGATAGGGACCAAATGGGATCTCGTGGAGGATGGTGAGGGCGGAGGATGACGGAGCGATGGAGGATGGAGGACGCGACCAGAAAGACGGCGGCTCGCCTGTGCGACCATCGCCAAGGCCGACCGCTCCATCGCCCCCAATCCCCGTGACGCGCCTCGCTCATCTGTGAGACTGTGACCCGCGGCGACCAGCCGACGGCTCCCTGGTGCCGGTGCTGTTGGCTGTTGCCTCTGATTCTTGTTGGGGCGATGTCGTCCTGGCCGCGCGTGACCTGGTGGCCATTGTCGGGGCGTGGGGAGAGGACACTGCCAGCGTGTTGGGGAGAGATCGCAGAGAGGAGCTGGAGGGCGTCGCGTTAGGAGGCGAGACCGGGAGTTTCCTTTTTGCACGGGAGGGGAAGAGCGTGGAGGCCGAGTTTCCTTTTTGCACGGTGATTGGGCGAGGCAGGCAAAACGATCGTTTCTTTCCTTTTTACTAAATACTAAGTATAGTCTTGCTTAACGCTTACTCTGATCATCTTAGGGATACACATAAAAACAAGTTTCACATAACTGTAAATGCCACAAGTTTAGATACACATAAAAACAAGTTTCACATAACTGTAAATGCCACAAGTTTAACACGCTTTGTAAATGCCACCAGCTCTCAGTCATCGTGGCAAGGGCTCCTCTACAGCAATATATACCCAGACCTTTAACTAACACAACAGAACATGATCTAGCTTGAAACAATTCAAATTATCATTCAAAGCAAACCCAACATTAGTTTCACAAAAAGTTCTGCATTATAGCTTTACTGATTCTCCATTCAAGCGCCTGCAGTGAGAAGCTTAGCATTCTGTTCCCGCCTCAAAATGGCAATAAGATGCCCAATTGGTTTTCCAAGCTCTTTGCAAACAATGATTCTCCCAGGGTTCTGGCAGTCTTCTTGGCAGGACCCATGCCCTCTCCACCTCCCATGAGCAGCACGGCATGAAGCTCAGGATTCAATTCAAGTCCCCTCCTCAAATCATCCTGATATAAGTGGTTTCATGCCAAAAGAACTATTTAAGTTCCAAAGAAAATTGATGACCGCAGAATAGTATTCAGACAAATCAATGCACGCACATTTTCTTAAAACTTGAACAACAACACTTTTGGGGGTATATGGCATATTCATTGAACATAACAGAGAAAACATTGTAAAATGAATATCTCGGACTTTTGAATGACCATGTATCATTCGAACTAAAATTAGCAAGAATTGAAAGATAAAAAATTTGGGTGAATATATCAGATAACATACTCCAAAGCATTTTTTCATGTGATGTGAATATTATGATGTAACTCCAGCATTGTTCATGTGATGTGAATATTATGATGTAAAGGAAGCAAACAATAGTTTTGAACTGCATGGATATTTTTTACCATGCTAAGAGTATGAACATGATAGGCTAAAGCCTTCACCATGATGGTTAGAGATTATACTTGTCACAAACTTGATTCAGTTTTAACAGGCAAAAAAATCAACATGCCTAGGAAATCTTGTCACATGAAGTTTCACTTTACCTTGAGATTGGTTGCTTCAAGGTTAGCTCCTCTTAAGTTGGCTTGGTAAGATTAGCAGTCTGAAAATCCATACTCATATCTTGTTACATCCATGCTCATTACAAGACCAAAAATGGATTCATATGTGGCTTTAGCTACACCAACGGCCCTCAAAGGTGGCCTGCAGCTTCGTGCCTACGGTAAAACAGAGTACAAATAAAAAAAAAAAAAAAAAAAATCTTTAGGTTTTAGACAGTATATAAATCACCAAAAAAAACTCCAAGTTCGAGCATACACGGCAATCTACTTCCAGAAGTTCTTCAAATATGCGCAACCTTGGCACCATAAATGCCATTGTAGATTTCTATAATGTTGAACAAAAAAATAAATGTTACAAAATATCAGCGCAAGAAAGGCCTAGCAGAAATGCACTTACGTGTTGTCATGATCTGAAAACAAAACTGCCCTCCAAGTTTCATGTCAAAGTCTACTGGATAGTAGTCCACTGTAGGAATATAAGATAGGCCAGGGACCTATCCAATTAAGAAGCACATAGTACATCCTAACTCTGTAGCTGAAAAGGATTATTGATGCTCAATGTCAGCTTTCTTCAGACATGTTTTACTTCTACTGTGCCATATTTAAAAAAGTAAAACAGGTACAACCCAAATTTATACTACACCTGATCAATGATAGACCATTGCATCGTCGATATCATAAGCACCCATCTGTGAATTCAGTTTCTTTGTGATCTGACGGTGGACACAGAAACAGGGAGAAATGTTGAAGGGTTGGCTATAGAACAAACCGTTATCTTCAGCCTAGCAGGCCCAGCTTTTCATTACAACCTACAAGACACCAATAGGCAATCAGATCAATTCCAGCTTGCTCCTTCAAAAACATAGTGCACAAATTCTGTGAGTGATAGTGAATAGACCAAGCATTAATGAAAGTTGTTTGATATCACTGTACTCTAAAACTTAGAAACAAGCTGTTTTGAGTCACACAAAGAAAAGAAAACTGAAACAAGCATTAATGAAATAAGCTTAACACCTTTAGTTCTAAAAGGTAATTCTAATTTGAGGTACCGCCAGTCAGCCACTGCCCACATATGTCACTTGCTCGGTTGACCCTGGATTCTATAGTCCAACAAAATAAATAAGAAAATATGATATTTAGGTCAGTATAAGAAAATAGATTGAAGTTTCATCTAGCCTGGTCATGAGGTTAACTACAAATATAATTGTGAGAGGACATATATTGTGATACATATGAAATCATCTAATTGAGCTCTGTTCCAACACATATCATGGCAATACACTGCTGCACAACTGTCAGAATTTAGTGAAAACATGTATGCAAGTTCTCTGTTTAACCACAAATTCTGTTAAATCATAAGATTATGCTCACCAAAATACCTTCAGATTTATCTATTTATTATCCAATGGCACAACGGAGCTATAAGGCAATTGAACATAGCCAACCCATCCAAGCTTCCAACCTGAAATTGCTCCTCACTGCAATGGACACCATGACAAAAACCTGAAATGCTTATCAGAGGAACTTCAGAGATCAATCCAAATAATATACATAAAACTATGAAAGATAAGAAAATTATGGCATAGCTCAGACTCCATTGCTAGCATGCCATAGTGCTATCTTTATGTAGTGTCTTGTGCACTGATTGTACTTAGCAAGGTCCGTTCATTGTCTTGTGTTCTTTTTATTGCTTCGGGTATGACCTAGAATTCGCATATGAAGGTAACTTCCTACATCAAATGGACCCGGAAAAAATTCCATGATCGGAATGTACTGGACTTACATACGAGATCCACTGCGGCAACATAAACAGGCAACACCTGCATGCCGTCTCCTCTGCCTCATCCAGTGCACGTATTCAACCTACAGGTCAAAATTCATCCCATATCTGGCTGAAGACAGCTGCGTGTCGTAGTCGTAGTCAGTGGCCTGGTCGTAGTACCGGGGATCTCGAGGTCGACAAAAGAGGAGCTGAGGTCGGGGCACGCGTAGAGACGCTGGAAGGTCGCTTGGCCTCATTGAATCTGTCGAGCGTGAAGGTCCAGCCCCATCGCTCCAGATCACAGCTGCTCAAGCTCAGTGCTCGAAGCTTGGGACGCGGTTTCCGCCTGCGCCAGTGGCCGGGGCTGGCCGCGCTTCGTCGCGGGCGGCGAAGGGCGTCACGGCGACACCACATTGGAAAACACACGACTCCAGAGCCTCCGGTGTGGCTGTGAAGCGGGAGACCATAGGGAGGGAGGCGGTCCCGCCCAGCCAAGCCTCGCCAGCGACGGCGCTCCGCCCATGGTGCTCCCCGCCGCGGTCTCGCCTCGCTCGGTGGCTGGCTCCTGTGGCTGGCGCCCGCGTCCTCTGGGCCGTGGAGACATGATCCGGAGGCATGCAGGTCACAGTCACACCAACGACCTCCATGGAACTCCCTCTCCGCGTCTCGTTCATGTTGCCAAAATCAAGCATCCAATAAAAGAGGAAAAAATACAGATCAGACCTCCGCGTCTCCTTCATGCTCCCGAAAATCAAGCAGCCAATGGTCAATAGAACAGGGGGAAATGCATATCAGAACTCAGATCTGAGGCAGGAAAGAAACACGAGATGCACCTTGTGACGGTCGCGTTCCTTCGTGGCTAGGCACGGTCGGAGGCCTGCTCCTACGTGTGCTGCCCCTTGACCGTAGGCCCGGGTCCCGTCCGGCTGCACCACGCCCCGTAGGCCTCCCCGTCGACCTCGGCCCCGCGATGGCGAAGGCTACCGCCCCAACCGGCAGTCGGGGCGGATCGAGGTTTGCCAGCCAGCCGGGCGCTGGAGTTGCGCTGGGCGGCATGGGGCGGAGCAGGCAGCCGGAGGCATCGCACTGGCGGGCGTGAGGATGCGGATTCGAACCCGGAGTGGCTCGCGCGGAGGTGGGGAACGCCGCGGGGGAAGCGCGAGTCTCGCGGAGGTGGGGAGCGTCGCTGGAGGTAAGCCAGCTTCAAAGGCTGAAGCCTTTCATCCCCGACCGCTAGATCTCGCGAGGGTTAATTAAGGACCTTAGATTTTGATAGTGTTGGATTTCTGTGTAGATTTTGCGGGGTGCATTATGGTTGGAGCTCTCAGCGGGGGACGTTTTCTTGGGTGGACGGAGTATAATTTAAGTATTCCATTATAGTAGAGATTCGTTTTTAGACTGACCTATTTGGTTGAGTAGAAATGACATTGTATTTAGCAAAATATTATTTATTTTTACATGCAGGTCATTTTTAGAGTTCCTGAATTTTGTTGTTAGACCCAATGCTCCATCTGCTCCAAATTATTAGTCATTTTGACTTTTTAGTATATAAAATTTGCCATGTATCTATCTAGATATATGACAAAATAGATATATCAAGAAAATCAAAACGATTTATAGGAACCAAGAGTAAAAAAAAAGAGTATTCAACCGATCAAAAAGTGGGCTCAGTGCCCAGCTTCTTCTAAAAAGGCCTAGACCTTAGCTTTTGCTGTTTTGAATTTGTGCTTAAAAAATTGTTTTACTTTTCCTTGTGTTTGTTTGAGTGTACAACTCGTGCAGAAACCTGAATAGTAAAAACTATTCCTTTTTCAGAGAGAGAGAGCGCGCGCAAAAGAGAACAAGATGCTGGAGGCAATTGATTTTTTTTTTTTTTTAATGACGGCCGGTCAAAAGAACAAGATGCACTGATGCAGCACCCGTGTTCGGCTGCCGGCTGGGCTGGCTGGTCTGGCTCCAGTCGGCTGGTTCCTCTTCTTACAATACTGTTCACGCTAGTTTTTGAGCCCAGCTGGTGCACCAGCCGAACAGGGCCCGGCGGGCGACATGAAACGCAGGCCCAAATCGAACCAAACTTGCCCACTTCCCCAGCCCGCGGAATAATGCGCGGATAGGATCGAATCCGCGTCATGAAACTGGCCCATTTTTTCATCTAGTCTCGCGTTGGATCCAAGCGTCGCGATCAGGATCCGTCATCCATGCCGATGCGGGTCGACTCAGCCGGGCCCCGCGCGAGCGCGCACCCGACCTCTATTTTATCGGAGAAACAAGCCCGCCTCGGGACAACCCGTCGTCGCCCCACCACCACGCGCTCCCCGCCTCCGCCGATCCGCGCGCGCAGATCGCCGAAGCCCGGCGGCAAGAGTCCAAAGGGGAGGGAGCTCGCGGCGGCGGAGGAAGGCGTTCGCCACCGTCGCGGTGAGTGCCTCCCCGTTAAGCGCCCCTTCCTTCCTCCGTGGTGTCGAGAATTCCCTGCCCCGCGCCCGCGCGCGCGGATCTGATCGTCTCGATCGTCGTCCGATCGAGTGGTATTTCTCTCCGCGACGGGCTACGGCATGTGATTAGCTTAGATTGGACGCTGGTGTTTGCGATTATGTTCGTTCGCGTGTCCCTGCTTTCTCATGCGAATCCGATTCGATCACGCGCCTCGCTCTGGATCTCGTAGGATTTCATCCGGGAAGAGATGGGGCTCTCCTTTGGGAAGCTGTTCAGCCGCCTCTTCGCCAAGAAGGAGATGAGGATTCTCATGGTCGGGCTCGATGCCGCCGGTAAGACCACCATCCTCTACAAGCTCAAGCTCGGCGAGATCGTCACCACCATCCCCACCATCGGTGAGCCCTTTCTCCACCATGTCGTTCTGCTTTGCATGCTAAACTATACTGTGGGAAATTGCTAGTAAACTTTACAGTGCATGCAATTTCTGAGATGCACCCTCGAATGTAGTGCCATGCATTCGGGCCTAAATGCAATGTCAATTCGTGAAAATGATCTGTTCACAGTAGTCTAACCTAGCTATAATGGTTTGAGTTATAAAAGTTGACAGTTACATCCTGATCCTGAATATTGCTCTTCTGCGCTACATCATTTCTGTGTAGAAGTGTATTGTTAGGAGAGTAGATTGAGTACTTGATAAAATTGGGCTTCTGAATGATATGCCATCTTTTTGGAGCATTGGTTACTGGCTCATGGTATGGATTTACTATACTGTAATCTCATTGATAGGATTGGACTATCTTTGAATTTCACAGGATTCAATGTTGAAACCGTTGAGTACAAGAACATTAGCTTCACCGTTTGGGATGTGGGAGGCCAGGACAAGGTGAGCATATGTGCTTATAATTCAGTTGTATCTCTGATGTATCATCATGGTATCAACTCTTAGCAAATGTGTTTTATCTCAAGATCCATAACACACCGTTTGTGATAAACATTACCAAGGAATTACGGTTTATTTATTCTTTATGTCAAACAGATCAGGCCCCTGTGGAGGCACTACTTTCAGAACACACAGGGACTTATTTTTGTTGTAGACAGCAACGATAGGGAACGTGTTGTTGAGGCTAGAGATGAGCTCCACAGGATGCTGAATGAGGTAATTTAGTTAGTTCCAAAAAGTTCCATTCTGCAACTATCCTTTCTCTATGAGTAGTTTTTGTTTCAGCAACATTACATGAATTTGGATATTATATGAGCTAGCTTGCCAACAAAGTTTTTTGAAGCTGTCAGAGCAGCTTATGGGATGCTAAAACATTAAACAGCGCCATTTCACAATGCTAAATCTCAGTTCCTATATCCATATCGTGTTGACCTAATTCCCTAACGGCATAATTATCTTTCCATTTTGTAGGATGAGCTGCGTGACGCTGTGCTGCTTGTATTTGCAAACAAACAAGATCTTCCTAATGCTATGAATGCTGCTGAAATTACTGACAAGCTTGGTCTGCATTCCCTGCGCCAGCGGCACTGGTAAGGAATTTTGTTTTCATAGTCCTTTACCTCCCTGTATCTGAATCAACGTTGCCTGGCATTCTGATATTTTTTAGTGTATCTGTATTGGAACATATTTGCGAGTATATATATAGCGTATCTTTGAAGCACTTGTTTCAGTCGGTCATTTCTTCATGATGTGAGGTTATATAGGATCAGAAATGATGTATTACTGGCTTGTCTTAATGTGTTAATAATGCCAACGTCACAATTGCTTTTGGTATTTAACAGATGTATACATGCTAATGTGTTTGTTCCCTGGGTTGCAGGTACATCCAGAGCACTTGTGCTACATCTGGTGAAGGGTTGTATGAGGGGCTTGACTGGCTTTCCAACAACATCGCCAACAAGGTAACATTAGCTGCATGCTTATATGCTTCTGTCAATAGTGAAGTCATGTGCCTGTTCTGATTATCTGGTCCTTGGAGGTTGAAGTTATGAAGTAACATAGACACACACAGAAGCTCTATTGATGATGCCTCATTATAGTTGGGATTTCAGTGCTTCGTTAGGCATAGGACAAAGTTGCAGACAGGCATTTTTCTCTGTCCTGCACTACCATACTTTTATTTTGATATATTTTGAGGGGCTACACTACCATATTTACAATTCTGCTTAGGCATAGAAGATAGAACTCCTAGGACATGATGACTGGCTATAGCTGTCAGTGTTTTTCCTTTCAGTGTTAGTGTATCTGCTGGCAACTGACTGTTTCCATTCCTTTGCAGTCTTGAAGCTTTTCGGTTGGCTCCTAGCAAGAGGAAGACGTCTGAACAACTTATGTCTGCTTTGTTTTACATATATTATTACTAAGACACAATCTACAGTAGATAGTGTGGGTGCTTGTGAAAAAAAGAAACCTTCTGAGCTCTCTTTTGAGGGATTGATACTAGATTGGATTGTGTTTTTGTTTTTGGGTCGGTATCAATGCTTGTTCTGTTTCACAAAACTGACTGTCAATCATATATTTACCTATATATTCGGAGATGGTCTGGTGAATTAAATTGACATGCTTTAGCTTAGGTCTTCACCGATCCAGTGCTGTTCCAGATGTGACATGTGAGTTGGTAGATTTTGTTCTTAGCTGGGTAAATGCTTAATACCGTGCGCGCACGATTTAAGACCAGCTACACATGGCTAGTTACTAGTTGAGACAAAATTAGTTTGAATTAGCTATGGTTGGGTAGCTAATTGGCTAATAACTAGTACCTGAAGACTTGGCTAAACACTGCAGAGACGAAGATAATCACTAAGGGGCCATCTGGGTCCGTTTACATCTTTGGAATTGAATTCATTTTAATAATCACAATTTAGGCACACATTAATTAAGCTAATGTATATGAATTATATCTGTATATTATTGTTGGCTATATGAGAGATACTGCTCTGTTCGGCTAGACTTATTTCGGCTAATTTGGTTGAGAAACAAATATTGTTCGAATGGCTGATAATAAGCTGGCTAATATGCCAAATGAATAGAGCTTATGTGTTGCATTTTATCGTAGGAGAGTGAGTTAAAGAGCGTGTTATAAGTTGCAAAGTAGAAACATAGTACGATGATTTATATAATCAATTTTCATCTCGCACCCCTTAAATCTGAGATAGGCTTATATGTGAACCTTGAAAAGTGGTGGAGTGTCAAATAGCCTAATTTACTTGGAATATGAAATTCAATGACTTTTCAAAGTTTACATACAAACCTATTTTCAATATATAAGGTGGGTGATGGAATTTGATTCTATAGATAACCATGCTACATTTTTACTCTTAACTTAGCACGCACTTCATTGCTCCCCTACAGCAGAAGTGCAAGATATGTACCTAACTCATATGGCTAACATTAGTATACAAATATATTCTACATACAACAATATTAGCTTAATTAATTTGCGCCTACACTATAATTATTAGAATGAATTTCAATTCTAAGGATCCAAACAGGGCTAACGATTTTTCTTGAACCCACTTAGGGCTTGTTCGGTTACACCCTAAACCAAGAGGATTGAGAGAGATTTAATCCCGTACAAATCAAAATCCCTTTCAAACCTCCTCAATCCCCCTCCAATCCCTTTCAACTGAACAAGCCCTCTAAGTTTTGATTTAAAGAGTTATTTCAGGAAAACCCGTTCTCTGATCCTCCAACGATCTCTATATCCACTCAATGCTTGTTCTGTGCCCGAATTCTCGTACATCGCACTCAAATGCTCTTTCATTCAACAGAACAAATGGATTTGTTATATCACATCTTTGGGTGTTATGGTACATAATGGCGATATGCAGACTAACGTTTTCAAAGGATATATCATGATCGCACCAATGTCTGGCTTGGTCGAACGTTTTCAAAGAACAGTCTCTCAATATATATCCCAGTCGATCTAACCAGTGTCACTGAGATGCCATCGCAACGGAGATCCACGCGTTGTACAGCCCATCGGGTTTTTGCCTACAAAGTTCACAATCAATAAAGGGTTAATTCACAATCAATAAGGGGTTAATATCTGAAAAGGAACTTGCAGCGAGCCAGGCTGTGATTTTCTTACAAGTAAATATTTTGGGCATCAATTTCATTAAATAAATTGATAAAAAAGCGGAATCCATCTGGACTAACATCTCTGCACAACAGGCCTGAGAGAAAGAGGTAGTCAGTTTCATTTTCAGATCATACACGTAACTTGAAAAATACTTGAAAGTTACAACCACACATACCTTTGTTTTCTGCATTTAGAAGATGCTCCTTTGCTAAAGCTGGAGCAATTCCCAATGTGAATGCAGCATCACTTGGGCTAATCCCTTTCTGAAGAGCATCCGGCTTCTGTGCAAGCGACGAGATTCTCGCAAATACCTATGTTCATTGAGGAAGTTCAGAAAATGCTAGTAGTAGTGCTAAAAACAATGCTAGTGGCAAATGTACAAAGTACAAACATAGACAACTGCAGAATCTGTGGTGGCAGTATAATACACTGACAGAGAATGCTGAATGACTGCGATATGTGGTTTAGTGGGCATTCAGTATGCATTAAGGCTTATTGCTGCGATTGCTTACCTCTTCATCACTATGTGTCTTGGTCTGGATCACCTTCACTCCACTATCAAATTTCCTGAGCATGACTGGGCTGCTCATTACAAATCAACATCTATAAGCAAAACATCAAAACCATGATCAATGGCTGGTGACGAGCCAGCTGGAAAGGCATTGAATTACTTTTGCGATTCCCATCATCCTGGATTGTCTTCAGAAAAGTAAACTTAGTTAGTTTGGTAATCATCAAAAGCATGATATACATACACATCAACTTTCTCCCACAGCGAACAAGCTTGCAGAAGGTCCTCTGGTGAGATTAACTCTACAAACAAATAAACAAAACTAATTTCAGAACACAAGTAACAAGGAAATTCTATATACCTATTATAAACAGGAAAAAAAAACAACACACAGACCAGTTCCCCTAGCACGGTTGAAGAGACAATAAACGTCGACTAGTGCCATCATACCACCTGCTTTCTCAAGCGGTATTCTTACGAAGTCCGCCAGCTGACAACGGAAGGATAAAATAATCAATAGCAAATAACAAGTCTAACACTCAGTATAATGCAGCTAGAAACTTAAGGCCTCACACATGGATTGAGCTGGATACATGTGCATCCAAACAAACCCTAAGGAGGAATGGAGAATATGGAACTGTGTCTCTCAGATTAAAAGGAAACTCTGATTCCCTGAGGGCATGGACAAACTTTTATCCTTGCCTCCTGCCAATTGAATATATAAGCAAAAGTGTGAATCTCTTAATTTGTTGATGGCTTGAAGTGTTCATACTCCCTCAATTTTTCACTATGTTTGTCCATAGCACGTCATGCACACCATTCAAGACAGTACTAATTACAAGGAAAAAATATAATAATACAGAACATGACAACCATTTCTATTATTTGAAAGCATTGAAAGCATTTAATTAGTGATAGAGATTCGAAATGTTTCAACAACTTAAACTCTTGATATCCTCAATTGACAAACATTGCAGGATGTATTTACCCCAATTCCATGGATAAAAATAGTGAAACACAGGGAGTAAATGATAATATTCTCGAAATTTCTCCTTTAATGTACCCCTCCCTATCTGTGTTCACATCTTCACTGACAAGATAGGGTCAGAGCTCCTGACTAAATTCTAGTAATAGTAAATTATTAAACGGTTGAGTCTAGCTCAGATATGAAAATGAACTGCAATTACTCATTAGAAGTTCTGGTTCTAGTAATAGTAAACACAGGGAAAGCTAGCTTGCCCTGTTTGGAAGAGCTTATCTTTTAGGTGCTTTTTCACCGAAGCTGGCTTTCTCTATAAGCGATCTTTCCTAAGAAGCACTGTAAAGGAAAAGCTGCGCATTTGGCATCATGGGAGCCAAAAAAAAGCAAAAGCTCCTGACATTGACCACGGATTGAGATTGTCACTGACCCAAATCAACCTTCCAGGCAACCAAATTGAGCACCTAGCTAGGCAAATCGAACTGAAAGTCACCCAAATCGAGCCTGTAGCCGATCAATCAAACCCACACGAGGCACTGGAGAAACTTTGGTGTGCGGAGGAGCAGAAAAAAATGCAGGGTCAGCATGGCCAAGGCTGGCGGAGAAGCTGTGCCACTGGCAGCTCAGAGGTGCACGTTGTACCTTCTCCCGAGCGGCGTCGGAGCATTGACCACGACCTTGATGTGGGCATGCCATCTCCGCGACCATGCTGTGGTGAGGTGGATGCAGTGTCGTGGCAGCACTGTGAGGAGGCCGATGCAGGGCAGTGCTACAAGGAGGCGGATGCAGTCATGCAAAGGGGAAGCGAGGCTAAGACGGCTTCTTAGGGTCTGTTTAGTAGAGCTCCACTCCCAGCTTCTTTGAGTTGATACTATGGAGTTCTACTAAACAGATAAAATGCAACTGGATTCTGGTGGGGAGCTGACAAGAATCACTTCTTCATTTAAACTATTAGCTAGTAGCCAGAAAGCCGCTCTCCACCGCTCCCCATTCAATCATTTCTCACCTGCTTCATCAGAGAATAGGGATGGCAATCACACCCGCGGGTGCAACATCAGACCTGAAGGTGTCTTCACTCTTCAGGTTGGGGCCCACAATGGTGTTGGTCGGATGCAGGTGTCATATTTCACCCACGGGACCCGAAACATATGTTTTTGTAGCACCCCTCCACCCCCACCCCCCCAAGTGTCGCCAATGTTTGCTGTAAGCCTACGTAAAACTTAGGATGATTTGTATGGACTATGTTGTCTACATAGTATGTAGTAGACTAGATTTAAGTCGTTGTAAACTTCTGATTCATTGGTGATGATAAATTGATAATTGTGTGTTATTTTCTCTCAAATTTTATAATTCTTTTGTTCTATGTTAAGCTTCTTATTAACACATCCACGGGTCACCTGCAGGTGCAAGTGTGACATTGGACCCTCGGATCTCACAAGGGAGGGCGCAGTCAAATATCGCAGGTATTGTTGAGGGTGGGTTTTACTCCATCCGCACCTTACCCGACCTGTTGCCATTCCTATCAGAGAATCAAGAAGTGAAGCTCAAGAATTAGGTGGAGCTCTACCAAATTGGCCCTTAGCTTTTCATGTTTCTCGTTCTACCGGTGGAGGCACTTCTGGGACAAGCTCATGATAAGCTGCACGTTTGGGTTGAATTGTGTCTTGAAAAAAGGCATATATAACCTAAGAAGCAGAGTTGCCAAACAGGGCTAACTGCGAAATACAAGCTATTTTTTCTGTATATATACTATGTGCATAATCCATATGGTGTGAACCTCAAACTAAATATTTGATCTATGTACACATCTTCAATGACACGATGAGACCAGAGCTCCTGAATAAATTTTAAATTCTAGTATAGTAAATTTTACTGAATGGTTGAGGATTCTAGCTGACATATGAAAATGAACTGTAAATCTGTAATTCTTAACCACTATAAGTTGTGATTCCCACCAGATGGAGAAGAAATATATTTATCATGGAAATATATTATTGTGCTTGAGCCATATGGCAAGAAGCCCTGAACTAGATATTGATCGTCCAAAATAAGCTACATAAAGCAATTGCAAGTTACCTGTAGGGACAACTGCTGATGATACAACGCACCAGCAGTTTCTTTCGTCACCGGAGACACAATGCCAACACTCAATAGCAAATCCTGCATGTCTTGCTTAGAACCCATCTCTTCATCATTGGAATTTGATTCAGTAGACGAGTTCATTAATAACTTGAGCCTCATTTTCTCTGCTAACTGCATCATTTCCTTAGCTTTGCTCTGGAGCATAAAAATAACAATAACTGAGTTCAAATTAGACCATGGTGATCAAGCTCAGATGATAGCTGTGCAATGCTAACCATGAGGGCATTGAGATCCTGGAACGCATCTTGCAAGTTCTGCCCGGCGCTCTCCCATGACTCCTGCTCCATCCGCAGTATTCCCGAGACCCCAACAACGGGCATCCGGATGGCGACGTCCTCCGTAGGCACGGTCCCCTCAGCCACTGGCGTGCCGCTGGACGGAGCGGCTGCGGGGCCACCTCCCAAGCCCTTGCACGGATCGCCTCGAGCAGCCTCCCGAAGAACACATCGACGTCAGCCTTACAGGTCACCACGATGGCGATGACCTCCGATCGTGCGGGCGGCATGGAGATCTGGAGGCGGATGCGGTGATGCTGCGACGAGGAGGATGAGGACGAGGATGAGAAGAGCGAGCGGAGGGGGTTGTGGCTGTGCCTGCGGTGAGGAGGGTAGGCATGGACGACGCTGGCGAGCGGGAGGCCGCGTGCGGAGCGGGACGGCGCGTGGAGGAAGATGAGGCGGTGGGAAGTGAGCGCGAGGAGGCAGGCGCGGAGGGGCGCGAGGCGCGGGTTCTCCTCGGGCTCGAGGTCGACGAGCGGGAGGAGATTCCGCTCCACCTCGCCGGCGGAAAGCACCGGGCGGCCGGACGCCGTCACGGACGCTGACGGGAGCCAGTCAGCTTCGGCGGCGGACATGGCGACGGTGTGGTTTTCCTGTGCTGTTTGGACTTTGGAGGGGGTTGTATACCGCTCCGGCTCAGCACGGCAGTGGAGCCGCCAATGCCCAAAATAGCAGTTCCTTTTTTTTCACTTTTACCTAAAAATTTCTTCATGAAAAAAATCATTTAAATTTTCAACTCGTCTAACAGTTTTTAAAACATCACTTTAAAAGACCAAAAATAAGATTAATAAGACGACGATTCCTGGATTTTCTCACTGAATTATGTCTTTAAGGATACGAAGTTAAGTTGTAGATATAAAATGAGTGATTGGACTTAAAAAATTAGTGTCACGCTTGTAGACACGTTAAATTTGAGGACCCTGTGTATCTATGGTCTCACTGTTTGATCTTATGCCTATACATGAACATATTTAACACAAGAGACGGTATGCTAAATCAAAATGAGGTGATTGCTGGTCTTTGAAAATTGACTTAGATATGGTTTGTGATAAAAGAATGGGTGGACTTCAAATGAGAAATTATTGAGAGTTATTATGTTGGATTTTGAGGTACTAAGCGCAGATAAATGGCAAGGAACGACTTGGCACTAAAGGATCAAGGCTAATAAGGTGAAGAAGCATTTGTGACTTTTTAAGGACTAATCAAGCCACGAGTTGTCATTCTGGGTGAAGCTTCTCGTTGTTATATCATATGTGAAAAGTGACTTGAGGTATGAACTGAATTCAGATATGTTGAAATAATTCAAGTCTCATGCTCAAGGTGGATTTGCACAATAGGTTGGAAGGAAGTTGATTGCAACCTTTGCACAGACATATATATAAAAAGAATATGCGTATGAAAAATAATGCAAGCTTAAGAGCTTGAAATATAATTTATCTTTAATCTTGATTATAGATATGTCTTACTATCAAGAGTGACGCGACATTGAATATGTTTAACAAGTCTCGCTGCTCAAATTAACCAAACCTAAGTGCTAACTTGCCAAAACACACCACAACCTGCATGTGATGGTTTTGGAGATTGTTTTTAGTTGGTTTTGGTATTCTCTAAATAATCTTTCCATGGTGATCAATATTATTGAAATGAGAGTTCATATTGAAAAGCTATGATAGTTTGAAATTCTAAGTTTGGCCAGGATTTTCGATCAAGTTTGAAAATTATGAGGGAATTTCCAATCAAGGATTTCTATTTAGATTTAGTTTTCCTGACTGAATTTTTTATCCTCACCGGCATCTCCGAACGTGTGCAAAAAAAATGGCCAAACAACTAATGCTAACTAAGTTGGGAATAACTTGTTTGGAAAGCAACGAGAAAATTGCAATTTTTTGTAATTTGAAGTACTGTAGCATTTTCGTTTTATTTGCAATTATTAGTTATTTTTTACTTACATTTAATGCTCCATACATGTGTCTAAAAATTGATGTGATGGAAAGAGAGTGAAAAAAATCTAGAATTTTGCCTCAATCTAAACAAGGGCTAGGCTTGGACGTGTATATTGGGAAATGAAAGAAGCGCATGTCCAAGTACATCAAGTAGAAGTTATGGGCTTGCATCCAATGCTGGCAACAAAAACTATTGTGCAAAGGTAGGAAGGAAATTTTTTAATCAAGGCAGTTGCACAAGCCATACCCACATTTCATATGTCACGATTTGACTTGACCAAAGGTCTAGTGAAGGCATCTCAACCACAAGATCAAAGAGCGAAGGGGGCTTGGGATTTTGAGATCGAGATCTGCATGTTTTCAACATTTCCAAGCTGAAAAGGCAAGCATGGCGATTCCTTCTGTTCCAAGATACTCTATGTGCACAAGTGTTGAGTGGAGGGGCTTGGGATTTCGAGATCTACATATTTTCAACATTGCCATGCTAGAGCATCTCCAACGGTTTTGCATATTTTGTTTGGCAAAATTGGGAGTTTGCCAAGTCTCAAATGAATATAGCAAAAGTCTAAAGAGTCAATCTCCAACGGTTTTGCATTATCACTTGACAAAAAAGGAAATTCTGGATGCGGCGGCAGGCGGGAGCCACGCGCGCGGGAGGAAAATAGCGCCAGCGTCGGGAATGCCAAGCGTGAACGAGATGTGCATATATGCAAGTCCTTCCCTGCTTTTTGCCAAGTTAACAAAAATGCAAAGCCTATTTGCAAAACCGTTGGATAGATATTTTTAGACTTTTTTAATTTGCAAAAACAAGAATGCAAAGCCTATTTGCAAAAACCGCTCAAGCATCGCGTTCCTTCTGTTACCAGATACTCTATGTGTGCCTGTGTTTAATGCTAAGTGTTTTGCAGGCAAAACCATCTTAGAGGCAAAAGAAAAATGAGGTATTTCTCATACATGGTGCAGTATACTTAAAAGGGCTTCAATTGTAAAAAGATAGAATTATCTAGACTTCTAGAGGATAGGTGACGGGTCCAATGAACATATGGAGTGATCCGTAGATACCGAAGAATAACATGGTGATGGAGCTTCGGTTATTATTTCAAGTGGTCCATAGGTTTCAAGGAACAGCATGCAACGGATTATCATACATGGGGGTCCCTACTTCAAAAGGGGGTTGAATCACTACCATAAAAAGGAATAGTATGCGACGAGTTATCACACCTTGGGATGAGCAATTGGTCAATAATTATTTTTATTTTAATTGTGTTAACCATTATTTAAACTCGAGACCTCTGACTCATACATATTAGATTGTATGCACCAACCATTTCACCTAAAATATTAAGTTGAAACGGAAGGTGGGTACTTCAATTTATATTTCAACAAATCTATGCCTTAGGAATCAGAATTCGGGATCAAGTTGGTGGCACCAATGCAGACCGCCCGTGTTATTATGTTGTTACCTGCAGTTTTGACTGGAATAAGATTTGGAGAATGAATATTGCAGATAAGATGAATTTTTCTGTCTAGCAATTTGCCCATGCATAACTCTTTGCCGGTCAAGCAAAACATTGCAAGGAGAGGAATCAAGTTAGACACCCTCTGTCCTATAAGCCACAAATTTGATGAGGATGTGGGCCACTTATTTTTCAAATGCAAGGAAATCTGACAGTATTAGCTATCGTTGAATTTGGAGAGTTTTGTGTTTATGCTTAATCAAAGAACTATTAGAGAAAATTTGGGAGTTTGACGTGATAAGCAACAAAAAATTGTTTACTATGTTGCTGGCAACAAAGTGAATGCAGGGGAACAAAGGAAGAGTACCCAGGAAGCTGTTAATGATGTGTTTTATCGGCTCAAAACCTGAAATTTAGGCACAACAAGAATGATCTAGCACACAAGCAACCTGCCATCTCAAGATGGAAGGCACCCCTGACAAACTTTATAAGATAAATTGTTATTGTGTGTGTGTGTGTGTGTGTGTGTGTGTGTGTGTGTGTGTGTGTGTGTGTGTTTTCCTCGGGCGACTTTTTCCCCTCAGATTAGCCAAGGAGGTTGAAGATCCATCATCTGTAAGGTTGCAGCAGAGGTTGCAGCAGGTGCGTCTGTTTTTTTTTTTTTCAATGGCCAATATGCAGAAACGGTGGCCTCAAGGACATTGGGTGGAGCATATTATTTTCGAAACAGATGTTGTAAATGTGGCTGCTGGCCTACTGCGTTGGGGAATACCACCTTTGATAGATCAGTTCTCAGAGATTAGAACAAAAATTATGTACGATTTATGTTTGATTTCCCATTATCAGGGCTAGTAATTCTGTAGCTCACAATCTAGCAGGTAGCAGCTACGGGCTTGAACTGTACAAACGGTCCCTTGTTCTGGCAGGATCGTGTACCTGATATTGTGGTACTAGTGTACAAGGATTTACCTGGAGTCCTGTACATATTATGGTACTAGTGTACAAGGATTTATTAAAAAAAGAAGTGTTCTTCCATTGCAATGCACGGTACTCAGTAGTCTCACTAGAAGATGTAGAAATCAATGTATCGTTGTAGAAAACTTATTGCTCAACGTGTGATCCAGCACCGTCAAGCTCATCCTCTACACGGATCCCCTTGTTCTTGAGGAATTTAGAATACCAGCGAGCAGATAGCTTTGCTTGCCTTGGTAGCGCCTCATCCTCGAAATCAACATGGTACATGCCGTACTGCGAACTAAACCCCGTCACGTACTCGAAGAGGTCCAGGAAGGACCATGCGAAGTAGCCTTTCACATTGGCCCCATTCCTGCACGTCAAAACAGGATGAGCATAAATCTCTGTGAAAAATAGTTCTTCCTGAAAAAAAAAATGTATCTGAAGAATTAGTGAAAAGTTGGGAAAATAGTTCTTCCTGAAAAAAAAAATGTATCTGAAGAATTAGTGAAAAGTTGTCGACTGCTGATACACATTGCTAAGTTCTGCTATTGTGCCCTTTTTTACCGTCCTTGGAAAGTTGCTAATCGAGTTATAATTTTGGTACCTTTCTAGTCTAGGATCCATAAAACCCTCTTTGTGATCAGATATCTCTCACCTTAGAGCAGTCAATGTGCTGTTTATGTGGTTCTTCATGTATTCAACCCTGTCAGTATCATGGAGGCTGCCGTTTGTGGTTGCATAACCTGAAGAGAGAAAGGAGGGGGAATTTGTTTCAAAAAAAAAAAAAAAAAGGAGAGGGAAGAAAGTATAAATTGAATTCTATCTCTGATCATAAATACTATTGTTTTAAACAAGATATGATCAACATTTTTAAAACTTAACTGTCAATAACTTTTGAAATACTAGATTGAAAGCATAAAAATCATAAGAAACAACTTAGATCTGTCTTAAAAGGCACTTTCATAGTCTTATAACTTGGTTATATTATAAATATACTTTAAAATAGATGATAGTGGTCAAAGTGGCCATTGAAGATCATGAAAAGTAAGAAAACGTCAAGTACTTTTTACCAGACAAAGTATATGTCCAGAAAGAGAGAGGTATATAGAACGCATTGACGCCTGAATAATCATTTTTGTTTTCAGAAACAAATATCTGCATAGTCATTTAGAGGTACTTCTTAGACTATCTGCACTAGAATTTTGAGGCCTGCAACTGGGAAATAGACTTTCCTGTCTCTTGAATATGAATGGGAAGGTTCCCATAGGCTTTACTCAGGTACTCTACCATAAGTTGCAATCCTCTGGGATCAGCTGGAACATTTGTTGGGGCATGCTGCAGTAAAATGAAAAGGCTGTATCTGTCACAGCATTGAAAAAAGTTCCAGATATGACTCACTCAAATAAGAGGACCGTTCAGAGTGGTTTTATCTAACTTCCCATATTAGACAGGAATTCCTAATTGCACAGCTTAATGTCTGAAAAGTCTCAAGTCATCAGCATTTCTGATAAATTGTCGATGAAAAACCATACCTGACCTGATGGCGGATCCGTTCTTGAAACTGCTTCAGATAATCATTTTGTTAGATGCAGCATTTAGCTTGTAGGTTTCATAACATTGCAAATATGTTTCAGAAGCATCAGCAAATTATTTGGTTCATGTGACACCAGGTTGAATTTTCATAGGCCATTGAGTATGTGACACTAGATAAATGATTCAGAAGTCCCAGGGATTTATCTAAAGAATTGCAAGCGGTAAAAGGATAATCCTGTATCGAGTGACAAATCGTTTTACCTCTATAGTTAGCAGCGACGTCCAGTACGAAGTCACGGATGCCTTTTTCTAAAGGGTGGTCATTCACATAGACAGAGAAGTAGTGGTTTATTCCGATGAAATCTAGAGTGCCACGAATGGCTTCAGATTGAACTTTTCTGAAAGACGGAAGGCGAGAACCAACATTCTTCTTCATTGCACTTGGATAATCTCCAAACATCAATGGTTCTAGTATCCTACAATTGATACATCTTGTTTTCGGTTATCTCTGTAAATGTTTCACATTTTTGATGCAACAAGAGTCAAAAAGATACCAGCCGAAATAGAAGTCCATTAATCTTTGTGTTGCTTCTAAATCGGCAGTGGAGTTTGTTAGTGGGTATGGCCACATTGTATATATATTTATGCCAACAGCTCCTTTTTGCACAGCCTACAAATCAGCCATTTTATGCTTGTGTAAATATCTGACTGATATAAATATTTTAAGGAACCATACGGAATGTTGTTGTAGTTAGAAGAGAAACTGAGGCCTTGGCTCATGAGCAAAACGTGTTCAAATGTAAGATCTATTATAAGGATCAATCTCAAATGTCACGATATAAGATTCTGATTTTACAGTATGTGTGTTTGTACACTATGTACATTTCTTCTTATAATGCAATGATGCTCAGCTTTCCTGCCTATTCGAGAAAAAAAAAAACAATACAAGACTAATGTTAAGACACCTGTGATGTTTTCAGGTACAAGATTACTCACTTGGTATTTTTGTCTGTACAGTCTGGTAGCTGATGCATGTGCCAGTAGCATGTTATGAGCTGCTATATATGGTTCCACACTTGAGTTCCCCGCTGTACATTTTTTCTTTTCCAAACCCAAATGGATCAGAACATCTTCCCGGTGCAAATTGTCCAATATCATAGGACGCAAGTGCAGCAATATTGGCTTCATCCAGAGTGGTCCAGTGTGAAACCCTGTCACCAAACTCCCTGAAGCACACATTTGCATATGCTGTGAAATCCTCCCTGCGTTTTGTGGTAGCATGGATGATCAAGATAAGTTCATTTTGGGGAAAATATCACTAGCAGTTAAAGTTACTGGATCTTACACAATCTTTGGGCTTAACCACCCACCATACTCGTCTTCCAGGATCTGAGGGAGATCCAGCTGGTAAATCATAACATGGACTTGGACACCTTTAGAACCCAAAGTTATTGATAATATTGCTTATGATCATTCAATTACCAGATATAAATACCATTCAAAATTTATTTGCAATAGGCATACCATGTCTAGCTAGCTCGTCTATGAGATTGTTATAGTACTCTAACCCTTTTGGATTAATAGCACCTCTTCCATCTGTATTGAATTTAAGAAAGTTTAATCAAAGATCCTAGAAACTTGTTGCTTCGTACATGATAAAGTTTTTGCACAGAAAATGGTTATACTTGGTATAAGCCTGGACCAGGAGATAGAGAATCTATATGCCTCCAGGTTAGTGTCGATTATGAGCTTAACATCGTCCTGAAACATTAGACGGTTAAGGTCAAAGCAAGGAACAAGGTCTGCGTGAAGATCTCTGTAGTAACAGTACTTCAATGCAAAATAGTATGTTAAGTTTACGAACAGCAATTTTTATATTTAGATGCCAGAGTTTTTCAATAAAAATAAAAATATTTAGAGATCAGACGAAAGGTTAGTTGATAGGTATAGTTATAAAGAAACCAGCAGCTCGATAGCAGCCGGAGTTTTTCACCTTGTACTTGTGGTACCCGTCGGCGGCTATATCACCATTGCTTTTGCCCGGCACTTTCCCTGTTATCAATGATGAAAAAAGTGGCAGTAATACTCCAGTCAGGCACTCAGGCTGCACGGTAATTAAACACGAATCACCGTCCCTAGTATCCAGGGTCTGTTTGGAAGTCTGGTAATTAGGCCAAAACCCTTGCAAAGTACAGGTTTGTAAACTTTTCCTAGTAGGCTACTGGCTGGATCGAGCCAATACCGTCGGAAAATAAAACAGGCCCCCCTCTGCCTGGAAAAGAAAACGAGAAATGCCGGGCTCCTCCGCTCGATCAGTCTTGCTAGACTCTCGCTGGTCGAGGCGGCGGCGCGGCGCGAGGATTTCTGCCTTCCAGGCGGCGGCATCTCCATCCTCCTCTCCCACCACGCCCACCACGGCACCACCGCCTACGCGCTGCGCCGCCACGACTACGAGTTCTCCTGCTCTCCAACAGGCAACAGCCCGGCGGACCCCGCAGCCTCCTCCACAGGCGTCGTCGCCTCGCCTCCATTACGACGGCTACGGCTCCCTCTCCCTCCCCGGCGCCGACCCCGAGCCACCCCTTGCCAGGGTCGACTACTACGCCGCCGCCGCCGTCGCCTGGGGACCTCGACCTCGCGCTTGGGGAGGAGCAGCAGTATGTGTACGCCTGCGCGTCGTCGGCGTCGCCCGCGCTGCTGCTCCCGAGCGCGGCCAGCGGCGAGTTCTCCGTGCAGGTGCCCAACTACTCGTCCGAGCACGAAGCAGCAGGCACCGGCAGCCTGCTTGGTTTTCAGTTGTTTACCCAAACAATGTTTTTTTACAAGGAATGGTATTTCCGGTTGTCTTCGTGTGCACAATAAATTACTACAAATGGAAGCAACAAATAGTTTGCAAAACTTCCATTTTTAGTGGCAGAAATCCAAACGACGAGTGGCGTGCGAACCTGCGTGAGTGAAGGTGTCCCAGATGCTTGGGCTCCGACCATCCTCAGCGACAGCACCCTCATACTGCAGCAGTAATTCATTTAAAAATAATAATAATTAAAAAAGTTAGTTGCCTACGATGAGCACGCAAGAAATTAAGCCGTTACCTGATAAGCCGAGGTGGCGGATCCGAAGACGAAATCTTCAGGGAAGTCGCTCCTTGTGAAGCCGAGAACGGGAACCACGCCCTGGACGCAGCAGACCAACAGCAGGAGAGAGATGACGGCAAAGGCGGCAGCCATGTCTATCCTGGAAGCTCTGCCAGTTCGTCAGTTCGACTACTCCGAGATCCAAATGATAATAGGAGGATGAGGCCAGCGCCCGCCTTCAGTCTTCCGACAAATTTCGAGAATTGACATGTGTGGTTGATAGGAATTAAGAAGACGTACGGATCTTAGAACCCCGGGGGATAATGCAATTATACCGTCCATCTAAAAAGAATACTCCCCATCCTAAATTATAAAAAAACGTTTGACTTTTTTAACATCAAATTTGATCATTCATCTTATTTAAAAATTTTTGTAAAATATTATTTTTTATGGCTTGCTTTATTAATAATAGTTTTTTAAAAATAACTTAAATTTGGTAATATTTACATAAATTTTTTAAAAAAAATAAATGGTCAAACTTAGGTTAAAAAAATCAAACATCTTATAATTTAGGATGTAGGGAGTACAATATATAGATACTAATATTTATTAAGGTCAAAACTATCTTAAATATTAAATTTATAGTAAAAATAACATTAAGGTTTATAACTCCAACTAAATCTACTATAAGTATATATTCCATAAATACTATCTTTTGGAAACTTATTCCATAACTACTCTAATAGTACTTATAAATATTACTTTTTATAATTTTAGTTAAACTTTAAACTATTTAATTTCTCAAATTGAATTAATTTTAATAATCATAATTTAGACATATATTAATTAAGCTAATATTATTGTATATAGGTTAAAAAATTTCTTTTTTTCTAAAACTTGTCGTGTAAAGGAATAAGGTAAAAAAAAACTAGTCCAAAGAAATCCCTATTTTTAATTCTCCTATCTATATATTTTCTCAGTCCGTCAAAACATCCCCTTAATCCCTTAAACAAAGGGGGAGCAAATAACTGTTTTCCCAATATTCTTTTCATCTAAAGCACATACACTTTAATGTCTATTTGTCAATACCCTTTAGAATTGGATATTTTTAGACATGTGTTGACATTTCTAACATCACTTCGCGTTAAGTTGTCATCCCTAACATGATGCTAAAAATGCTTGAAAAATAATTTACACTTGTCTACCCTAAAAATAATGCTATAGAATATATCCGTAGCGCATAGATAATTCTCCTGTTGTAGCATTTCAATTTGGTAAGATTCCCAAGTATCGTTGATTTGTTTTAAGCCAAAAGAAAAACTCATTTATTGCGTTGGATCTAGCTACAAGGGGATAGAAAGGAATTATGACTATAACTTTAAATGTGCAAACCTATAGCGATCAACCACGCTAGTGCTTTTTAGCGAGGGTGAGTCAAGATAAACAATAAAGATAAAGATAAACATGAAATAAAAAAGACTTTCCGTAGATAGAGATTAAAGACTCAACTAATATGATTTGGTCGAGACACAGAGATTCGGTTAAAGTAAAGAACTTCTAAATTATCCCTAAATAATAAGTCTACAGATCACACCAATATACACACTTTCATCTATAGCATAACCAACTCGAGAAAACAACATAAGAAGCATTAACTAGGGAAGATATTGAGACATAAGTCACCTCCTTCGTGGACCAAGGCTTTACTAGCCTACATGCAAGGGGTGGAATACGAGAGGACTCAATAGGCCTGCGACGCCTACGATCTACCACACTACCCGGCACATCGGGGATGCAATCGTAGGTATATATGATATCTAAGCACCACGCTTACATAATACATACCACCTAACCCACTCGAGTATTGAATTAGGCGCTTTTACGAACATATGACTATAATCATCACTAATTATAACTATATCAAGAATGCAACTAGAGCAAACTAAGAACTTAATAAATAGTAATATAATAATTAAGAACAAAGTCATAAACAAGATACAAATTACCAATCTCTTGATTTGCAGATCGGAAGCTCCGAGCGGCGCCCAACTCTACTTGAACCTTGCTAGCTAAACCTAATCTAGAACTTAAAGAACTGGAGCTCTAATTGTAACCTCTGGAAACCCTAGTGTAACACCTCAGGTGTTAAGCTTGCATTAGGCACCTAATTAATTAACCTAATCATCATTCATCATAGCATAAGCATCATCAAGCATTTAACCCTAAATGCATTTGTCATTTCATGTGTTTGCATTCTTATTTAGTTAATTGCTTGCTTGATTGCTTAATTAGTTAATTAATTACCTTGTCCATTGCTTGATCAAGTTTGGATCCACTTGCTCAAAGCATTTTGATATGATTTGTCAAATTTCATTGCAAAAGATTTGGTGCATTTTGGAGCAAAAAGAAAATAGTTGAAAAATCCCCTTTATTGCCCTTAATTCCGAAAATGAATTTGTAATTCAAAATCTGTTTGGAATTTTGACTTGGCCCTTGAATGAAAGTTGTTCAGTTTGAAAAGTTCTACAACTTCTGTTTTCGGACCATTTCATGAAAAGGTCTCCAAAATTGTCAAATTTATGCTTTTGTTTGGTTGCAAATTAAATTCAAAAAAAAAAAGAACACTATAACCCGGCCGGGCCCAATCGGCCCAAGCGGCCCGGCCTGCTCCACGCCGCGCCAAGGCGCCCAGCGCCGCGGCAGGCCGCGCGCACCACACCGCACGCCGTCGCCCAAGCCCGGCGCCGCGTGGCGGCAAGCTCGGCAGCGGGCCCGCCACTACCGGCCGCGTTCTACACCCGCGCCCGCGCCTTTGCCGCCCCACTCACTCCCTCTCACTCTCCCTTCGCCGGCGCGAGCACCGGCGGCCGCAGCGGCAGCCGCCTCGGCGCCATTGCCGCCGCCCGCGCTTTCGCGCCCGCCCGTTCCAGCGCCTTTGCTCGCGCCAGCGCCTCTCCCGCCACAGCGCACCGCAGCGCGCCTCGCTACGCTCTCGCCGTAGCCCGCTTAGCTGCCGACGAACGCCGCGGTAAGGGCCAATTTTTGGGCCGTCTCCTTTCGCCGTCGCGGCCGAGCTCGCCGGTGTTGGAGCTTGCGCTGCCGCCGGCCTTCTTCCCTCTCTTTCTTCACGCCGTCGTGCGTTTCCTGTGCCGTAGGGGTAGCTCGTCGCGTAGGTAGAATCGGTTGAGCCGATTAGGGCTCGACGCCGTCGAAACGCTGTTCCGCCGTCGCCATTAGCGCCGCCGAGCTGCCGTGCACGAGGCCGGAGCACCCCGGCTCTCAATCCCGCACCCTAAAACTTAGCACTAGGCTCGCCTTGGCTCACTGGAGCTTGCTCTCGCCTCGCCGTGCCTTGTCCTGGCCGAGAGGCGGTGAGGCGCGCCGCCTGCCGCCGCCGTCCGCCGCTCGCATGGCCGCCACCGCTAGAGCTCGTCGCCGGCGAAACCAACACCCCCCACGGGTGCGCCTAAACGAGGAGGAACACGTCGGTGCCCCCGGCGCCGCCGGAGACCTCGCCGTCGGCCAGAAACGCCGGCCGGAAAGCACCGCCCGCCTTTGGTCCTCGCCGGGGGGACGTGGACCCACGGGTCCAGCGGCCAGTGGCTCGTCCACTGGACCGAGTCCATGGACCGGCTAGGGTTCCGGTTTTTCTTTTTATTCGCTTTTCCGTAAATGCATTTAAATGTTTAAAAATAATAACCGGTGTATTTGTGATCCAAATTTGATGGGGTTTATTTTGTTAGGTTTCTAGTGATGTGATCTATCTGTGAAAAATATGAAATGTATTTTTGGTGATACTTTTCTGTGTAGTTTTATTAAATGGTTGAAAATGCTGAAAACTGAGTAAATGCATAATAAATGAAATATAGCTCAGAAAAATGTGATTCTTGTTTTGTTAGACTTGATATGTGTTGTACTTTCTGGGAAAAATGATTGTTAGGCAGTTTCTGTGAAATAATTTTGAGATATGATTTAAATGCAATTCTAGGCTGATTCTTGAATGATTTTTAATAAATAAATTATGGGGAGTTATGACTTGGTAATTTATGATGACTGCTCTTGTACTAAGAAATTCTAAATAAAAATATGAAATTTGTTGTTTAACACTTTTCACAGTGCAGAGTAATTAAATATGCATTTCTATCCTATTACTTATTATTTTTGTGTAGGCTATTATAATCCATGAAATGTGATGATATTTTGACACTGGGTATCTTCTAGCATGATGTAGCTACTGTAATTTTTGTAGGTTTTTCTGGACTGTTTAGATAGAGGTCACAGTTCGAGCCCTTAATTTCACATGAAATGATAAGTGCTTTTGTCAATTGCTTTAATGAGTTAATATTACTTTTTGAGCACTTTTTATCTATGTATTGCTTGCTGGTCATGTTATGCAGTACCGTATTTGAAATGTGATGTGTGATTTATGAGTAGTGCTATTTTTACATTATGCATGTGTTGTGTGTGTGTGTATACACA
>JADLZL010001598.1:0-55946 GCA_015844335.1 Chrysopogon serrulatus | reverse complement strand
AGAATTAACCATTATCAATAAAGAAATATGACAAACCACTCTTTCTAATTTGCATGGAAGATAACCAGTTGATCATGTGTAAAATTGTTCAGAAACGACACTAGAAAATATATTCTCCTTCCATCACAAATTGTAAGTCATTCCAACTTTCATAGAGAGTCGGATCATATTAAGTTTGACCAAATTTATATAATAAAATAATAACATTTATGATACTAAATATATATTACTAGCATATATGTCTATGCGTTGCAATAGAAACAACTTACGTCATCTGTTATAATACATCTTGTAATCGACCTATATTCCAATATGTCTTGAAATAAAGCTCTATATCAAGACTAAATATGTGCTAAGCAACTCCGATACGCATAGTCAGATTTATTTATTATCAAGACTGCATGTATGATCAACACGTATGTCAAAAGTACAATGGTGAGTTAATTCAATAACATTAGAATTTAGAAACAAAATTTCTATTAAGCAGTTAGTCAAACAGAACAGTGTATGTATTTTACCTGATGGCAGAGGAATTAGCAAACATCAAACACTGAAAACTATCCTTACCTAGGTCGTAGGCCATCTTATCCACCTGTCACTTTACCAAATGCAAAGAGCAATGCAACATTCTGTTTCACAGACCATTGACCAAATTAAGGACATGCTATGAGAATATGTGGTGAAAGTGTTTACCTTGTGAAAGCCGTGCTCTGCATAAATCCTCAGTGTTTCATAGGGCGCAAGCCATCGAACTAGACAGCTAGTTCATCCTTTCTCCATTCACTGACTACAGAGACGGTATTTATTCTTTAGATCAGATGTCCGTCCGCTCAGGACGTCGCGCACCACAGTGACGATGCAGATGTCCGCTGAGGTGTAGAGGTAGAACGCCAGGGCGTGCATGCTCGACCGTACTAGCCACACGCGCTCATGGTGACCTGGGCCCGCTCGTCATGCCGATTGCCATCATCGACGTGTCCGTGCCCATCAACCTCACGGAGTCTTTGCACAGGCTGTTGTCGTACTTGCGGCCCGTGCGAGCATAGGGAGGGGAGGAGCAAGGGGTGCGATCTCAGGATGACCGTGACGCAGAGACCTGCGGGCGTGCGAGCTCAGATCCGGATTCTTTTCTTCCATGGCCGTGGCCTCAAGACTCGATTATATTTATTTTACCCAATTTGTAGTTAATTTGAGTTGTGATTGGTTTGATTTAGTAATACCTCCTTTATTCGATTTGTAATTGGTTTACGTGTGTTGTACTCGTGAGTCTCTTTTGGTTCTATATTCGACATGGCTTCTGTTTAATCGTATTGGAAGCAGTTTTTGACTCAAATTCGTTTTGTTGTCCTCATAGAAGTGGTTAGGTGGTTAGAGGAGGCTAGACAAAAAAATAGATAGAAATTTTAACTCTTTAGTATTACTAGACTAGAAAACTAAGAAATATGTCCGTGCGTTGCTACGGATGCACCACTATATCGAATTCTAATGCTCAAAAGTAAAAAGAGAGAGAGAGCATGGATCATGTTTGTGTCTAAAGCCTAAAGGTTTTGAAGTCTAAACATAGACTGATCACCACTGCAGAAAGTCACTTTCCGTCGATCACAACCACGTGTAGGCGGGAGACGATAGATGGTGCGGGAGAATGCCAAGGTGCGACGGCCAGCGGTCGCTTCACGTGTGGGCATAGTCGAACATCCAACCGTCGTTGAAGCAGGGGACCAATCCTCGACGCCGCACGACCTGCTGTAGGACTCAGCGTCGCCGGCGGACGAGCTACGGGCGCACGCGCGGGAGATCCCTAGACGACTACTACATTTATCTGTGGGCAACATGGTGACGGAGGAGGCCGTCCACACGTACCATGTCGTCGTCAGCAGCTTCCCTCGGCGTTGGCTATGACAGCCCTTCCAATGCCAATGCCTGGGCGCGCTGGTGCTGTGGCTGGATGATGGCCTAGGAGAACCGGCACGGCGACCTCCTCAACGGCCTAGGAGTGTGTGTGTGTATGCAATTGATGAATTCAAGAACAATTATAGGAATCTCAAGGTCATACGGTGTGATCGTGTAGGGCGGACATGATAGGACTCCAGGAGTGTACGAGTCCCTGTCTAGTTACTACTGTTTAGTTTTTTTTTTTTTTTCCTTTTTGTTTTTGCACCGTTGTTGCACTTCCGCTACTATATAAAGTTTAGTTTTTTTTTCCTTTTTGTTTTTTGCACCGTTGTTGCACTTCCGCTACTATATAAATGTGCACAATTACTTAGAGAGAGGCCAAACCAAAATAGACTATACCAAATAAATGAGAAGAAATTTTGTCTCTTTATTATTAGGTAATATGATAGATAATAGTTAATAGATAATAGATATAGATTAGATTCTTCGTTAATTATATTTTTATAGACTACCTATTTGATGCCATAAATATAGATTTACCAAGAAAGTTAGAATGACTTGTAACTTAAAATTGAGGGAGTAATTGAAATTCCATCTGTAATTTGATCAAGCTCAGGCATTTTGTCCACCGAGTAATCTCACCATGGTTATTATTAAAATATAAATTATATTGTTTTCATTATCAATGAATCAACGGTAGATTCATGGAATCGGAATATCAAGACAAGCTATAATATGCATAAGTTATATTCATGAATATCCATCACTATGCATAAAACGACATAAAAAAAATTAAAACAAAATTACACCTGTCCGCCTTCATGCCGTTCGTGCCACTGATCGCGAGGGTGTTGCATTTGAGAATCGTGTCATAAATTGCAAAGTAAAAATATAGCATGGTGATCTATAAAATCAATTTCCATCTTCCACCCTAATAATTTGATTTGAGATAGGCTTATACGTGAACTTTGAAAAGTGGTGAAATGTCACGTTCCAAACCAAATAGTCTAGTTTATTAAGTACACTTCAATTCCTCCAAATGAAAGGATAAAAAAAACCTCTAATTGACTTTGTGCCTCTATCATTTCTGCTTTTGTTTATGTTTAACAACAAAACCTGATATATCTTGAATAGATGAGATGTTATTTAGCCTGACGATTTAGTCTTTTATTTTACTGTAAGCACGTGGGTGAACAGAAAAAGTGAGAATTATATGCTATACATAAACTATATTTTAGCAAAGATAACAATACTTGAAGCATTTCATCAACTAAAGAATTAAAAATAAGGCCAATTCACTTAAATACATTGATTAGTGTAATAATCAGAGAGGTATATATCAAGAGAAAACTTTAATCTTTGTTTGACCCCCACTTCCCCCCCTGCCACCTCTGTATTAATATCCTCTCGTTTAAATCACTATCGGTAGGGGTGACTTCAATGGAAATTTGCAAATAGCAAGTAGATTTAACCTAGAAATAGGGGGAAAAGGCATATTGTGGTAGAGAGTTACTACTCCATACTCATATTAGTTGATGTTTTGGACAAGGTTTAAGTCAAACATTAGGAATATAAACTATCAATAATTTTTAAAATATTTAGTTTGAAAAGATAAAATTTATATGTATAGATTCACCTTAAAATTCACTTTTATAAAAGCAATTTTATTTTAAGTTTTCTTATATATTCTAATAAAAAATAATGGATAAAATTAGATTTTGGAGACCGTATCCTTGTTCAAAATGTCAAGCTTTATGAGTATGAAGGAAGTATATGAGCTGTAAGAGAGTTTAATTTTTTTTTTTTAAAAAATGTTAGATAGCTACGTAGGAGTCGCAAGCTATTATAATGGTCAATAAAATTCTTCGTAAATTAGATATTTGAAAACTAAACGGAACGTCCCAAGCTCAGGGATGGTTTGGCTGGGATGGTGTGGCTACGCCGCGTCCCAGGTCATTTGAATACAGTTTGCCCCGACACGACACAAGTGGTTGCCCTTTTTTGATGATTTTCTGTGACCGTTTTGCACGCATGCAGTGCCAAATTGATGTAGAAGATCTTGCCAATTTAATGCATGGTGACAGCGACCATTTGCAAGAACTATGGAGGACACACGTGTGTTTTGCTGGGATCTCGTGGAGTTGTGGAACTGGGTGGATCGCTATGCATGCATGCGTTGAAGCAAATTAGTTAGGCTAAAAGTTAATTTAAAGATAAGGTTAGTTGACTAGTTGGCTAATAACTAGTTGAAGGTTTGAATGCTAAGAACTAGTTGAAGGTTTGAACGTTTGGCTAAAAATTTAGTCTACCTAGCTCTCTTGTTTGAATGTATTAAGAGTTAATTACAACTACTTTTTAGCTAGCTAGCAATTAGCTCTTATATGAAAGATGTCTAAAATTTGCATTCATTCATTCGGTATCCGGATCAGGATAATCTTGATCCCGATAATCACTTTCTAAGAAAAGAAAAAATATCTTCTAAGACACTTCTAACAGTATTAAAAAAAACAAGCTCGTAAACTATTCTACTGAGTAAAAAGGTGATGAAATGATAAAAGAACCCGGACACTTCCTTATAACTAAAAATATGTCCGTGCGACAGGCACGTGTGTATAAAACTATTTCAGATGCAATAAGAATATCATTTGAATTCTTTATGTCATCAACAATTTCTTTAAATGTGAAAATAGGATAGTAAAATATTTAGTGGATCTATAAAATGTTAAAGAAATTTATAAATTATATGAATGAGTGACATCATTCTAGTGGGGATCTAATGCCTGCTTGTTCACTATCACTAATCATTAGTGAAAAAAAATAAAATAGTGATTTTATATTTTTTTTCTTGAACTTACAAATGGCAGAATACGGCTTCACTGTGCGTCTCTTCTACCGTACCTCACTCCAGCCGCTTGTTCCATCCGCTGTATATTAAAAAAAATTATTTGTTCGCTTCCTCCTTCCAATCCTTATCCCTTACGCGCTCACACCCTCTCCCACCCTAACGGACGGGCATGCTATCTCCTTGGCCACCAGTGGTGGCCTCACGCACTCCCCGGCGCGTGCACTCCACCCCGAAGACCTCCTCCCCCACCCCGGGCGGCTCCTTCCCACACCACACCACGGTGACATCGGTCCATCCACCCCCCTCCGCCCCTCCCTCTACCTCGACGTCCTCCTCCACAGGGCCCCCCCAACACCTATAGATCCGGTGAGATCCATGGATGTTGTGCGGCGCCCACCACACCCTAGTGTCACCCTCTCTTACCCCAGCGACCAAGCTCCCCCACCTGGCGTCCATGGCGCTCCCCGCGCCAGGCTCTAACCCCCCTCTATGTTACAATTGTAGTTTAAATTGTTTCAGACATTTCAGAGGCATGCCGCAGTTGAATCATATGGATGTTGCAAAGGTAGGTCGGGGATGTTGCACATGTTACAAGTGTTTTGAAGGCATGCTGCAAGAGTTTGTTTGAAATGTTTCATCTGTTTCAGACATATGTTGCAAATGTTTTGATCTAGTTTTCACACAAATGTTATAACAGTATATTCCAAATGTTTCATTTGTTTGTTGAAGCAAGTGTTTTCATGTTGCAAGTTGCAAATGTTTTATCTTGATGCTATATATATTTCACACATATGTTGCAATAATATTTTTCAAATGTTTTATATGTGTTAGACGAATATTGCATCAAGTGTTTTGTGTTTGATAGGGGTATGTGCACGGCCCAGACGCTGGAGGACGGGGATACGTCGAGCTAGGGGCTGAGAGGTGAGGGCGCAGCGAGCTAGGGGCTGGTTCCCGGGTCCTATCTACGCGGAGAGAGAGGAGCAGAGCGAGGCGGACCAAGATGGTGTGAGAGGGTACCATCTGATATGACTTCAATAATATAAGGCAAAAGTCTACGTCACCCCCTCAACTATGGGGGTGGACTATATTTAATCTTCTCAACTATAAAATCATCTATTCTATGTCTTGAACTTTTCAAAACTGGTCA
Organism: Chrysopogon serrulatus; assembly: GCA_015844335.1. Lineage (NCBI taxonomy): Eukaryota > Viridiplantae > Streptophyta > Magnoliopsida > Poales > Poaceae > Chrysopogon > Chrysopogon serrulatus. The sequence goes on along the minus strand of JADLZL010001598.1, from coordinate 50,058 downwards.
AATTACCCCCTGAAGCGGTTTACAGTTGAGAGAGTTATGTAGACTTTTTTCAATAATATAGCATCCATCATCTTTCCATCGCCCAGCCACACTAGGGTCCTCCCTATCTATCACACCAAGTGCTGCCAGGTATGTGTGTGTGCTTCTTCGTTCGTTCTGATGAGCTAGGTAGCTGATAAGAAATTTTAAAATTAAATTACAAACCCGAATAATAAAAAGGCTTGAATGCGACGATGTCTAGCAAACGAGTACCATGAAAAGGGCCTTTTCAGAAGATCTGGGATATTATCCAATCATTTAGATCCTTTGCCTTTGTCGATTGTGTACCTTGTGGATCAAGTGAGCAGCACACGGCTGACAAGAGCATAAGTGACTAGCAACACAAGAAGAAGGCCATTCTGAAAGACAATTGCAAATAAAGAATGGAAAGAGAAGAAAAATTGTGATGCCAAGGGTAGTCTAACCATGTCAACCGCGTAGGAAGGTCCCTAGTTTTCCTTCTAGCCCGGCCACAGGAAATAGGAGCAAGAAAAAAAAAATCGAGCTTTGATGAGTTTGCATCTCTGTGTCATGTTGTTTGTAGTACTTTTGGTATGCATGACCAAACAATGTTTAAACTACTCCCTCCGTTCTAAATTATAAATTACTTTGACTTTTTTATATATTTATTTTACGATGTACGTATCTAGATATGTTAGATACATAATAAAATGGATGAAAAGAAAAGGTCAGAACGACTTATAATTTAGAACGGAGGAAGTAGTAATGAGGTCAATGTGACCATCTTTTGTATGCAAACTTGACTTTGTAATACGCCGACTATGCATTTGGATGATTAATTTGGACCCCTTTGGTGTCTGAATTTGTTGAATTTTTTTAGATGCATTGCAGATTTATTAGAATTCTTCATGTGCGATATAAAGGAAAAAGTGAAGTTTTTTGCAACACAAACGGTTACAGTGGCACTAGAGGAAAGAAATAAATATTTTGATGCATTCTGCAACTAAGCACAAAAGCGTTATTTCTGCTTGCCGCTACTGCTGTTACAGTCAAAATAGACGGAAGTAGCATGCAAGCAAAAAAAGTTTAAGACAAGGTATTTGAGAATTAGACAAAAAAAAAGTTTAAGACAAGGTATTTGAGTTAGAGAATTTTTCTTTTTCCTAATCGTACACATGAAATCTCTATCTCTTATAATGACACAGGTAAAGGCTTCACAAGCAAGCCGAAGACCGGCCGCCTCTCCTCGCCTACAGGCTACAGCTTCCCTCCCACCCATCCATCGTCTTCCTCCGCTCCAACTCCCCCCCAAACCCCAAAACCCTCGCCCACCGCCATGCCTCTCCCATCTGCTCAGGCGCGGCTGGTGGTGGTTGGCGCTATGCCGGCACGCACGGCCGCTGTCCACTCGTTCTCTTTCGCCGGCGCAGCAGGTCGCTTTGCCGGAAGAGGCCGCGGCTACGGCAAGCTGGGAGGAGGAGGAGGCACCCGGCTCGCTGGGGCGGGAAGCTACACTGCTCTCCGTCTCTCGATCTCCAAGAACAAGAATTCTCATTTCCCTTCCTACGGCGGCGGCGCCGTGCTCTGCCTGGCCCGGCGAGCCGACGGCGAGGGCAATGGAGCAGGCGGCGACAAGGAGGGCGCGGGAGACGGCTCCGACCTCCTCAACGATGACAAAGATTGCGACTTGACCAAAGGGAAGGACACGGAAGGTGCTCCAGCAGTGCTCTGCCTGCCCCAGCGAGCCGATGGCGAGGGCGATGGAGAAGGTGGCGACCCGGAGGGCTCGGGAGACGGCTCCGACCACCACAACACCGAGAAAGCTTGCACCTTTACCAAAGGCAAGGGCACGGAAGGTGCACCAGACATGCTCTGCCTAGCCAGGCGAGCCGACGGCGAGGGCGATGGAGCCGGTGGCGACACCGAGGGCGCGGGAGCCGGCGGCGATCATCATAGCGCCGAGAAAGCCTGGACCAGAGGCAAAGGCACGGAAGGTGCGCCAGCCGGAGGAGGCGACGATGACAACGCAACAAATTGATCCTGCCCGATCCCGCCTCCGGTATGTATGTAGTTCGCGCCTGCGCCTGCTTGTTCCGGCTTTCAACGCCGGCGGCGCCTTTTCTTTTAATCTTTTGCAGGGCTCGCCTCACCGCCGCAGCCTCGCACTGCACCCACCCATGCACGCCAGCGGGCCGCTTCGGGCACGAACATGCACACGCACGCGCGGCCCAAGCGCCGCTTACCCACCGCCGCTGTCCTAGCGCCGGCAGCACCGACACCCGCACACCCCAAGCGCACCGGCCGTCAGGCCTTGAGCTATCACGCCGTCGCGACTCGCGCGCCAGAGCATGTGTGCTCAAGCGCAGTGCAGGGCCGCCAAGCCTCGCCGCGGGCACGGCAAGCCAGCGCCGCCAATCGCTGCAAGGCGAGCCCAGAACCAGAAGCCACCGCGCACCGGCTGGTTACCACTGCCGCCGTCCCGGGCCCACGCGCAGAGGCGAGTCCCGAGCTCTCTGCTGAGTGCTGACTGCTTGTCCTTCCCGGCGAGCCCACAGCAAGCATGCGCGAGCGGACGGCCCGGCAGGTGGCCAGCAAGCCGTGTCTGCGTCGCGTACACACTCATGAGCCGAGGAGATCCTCGCCGTAGCTAGCGTGCACAAGCGCCGATCACTCTTTTTTTGCCAAAAAACGTCTTTTTTCTCTTGTGTCGCAACTCTTATAATTTGTTTTTGTTGGTTCACAACAGGTCAGAGCCGATGTACGCGTTGGGATGGGCATTTGTACAGGGATCAATCACTGTTTTTGTTCTTGCACTAGTTTCTGTGGTGGTCTATCAGGTATGGTATGACAGGGCCTATGCATTTGTCTACGAACGGATCAAACTGATCCTCTTGAGTTACCTGAACGACGAAGAAATATATGCATATGTGTATAATTTTGTCAAGAAGTTGCTCATGGGCCAGCTGCAAGATCCAGAGATGACTAAGCAAATTCAAGAAACTATCCTAGAGGTTGCTAAACCCAGATACCCGTGGAACTACATCTATGGTGGTGCTGTCTGTGTTCTCCTTTGGAATTTCTGTTTCCGTCGTCCTTAGTGTTGTAGGACTCCAAGCATTGTAAAAGGGCAGGTTTATATATGCTAGGCTGTAGGTTGGTTACAATTAAGTCCAAAACTAGGACTAGTGGGTTGTGGGATGGCGCAACCCCAATGGGGATTATGGTATGATTTGCATCTTCTACATTACAATGGGAACCAGTTGCATTTTTTGATGAGATATTATGGAGGCAATTATATTTTTCATGAGATATTATTGGGACTTGCTATATTTCAGGTGCCTGAAATATGGCTTCTTTTCAGGCGATGGTTATCATCCTTTAGATTGACATCCAACGTTGATAATCTGTGTGCAATCTCTTATGTACGTAAGCAGTCCTAATGGGTCCAATAAAACCCAGTTCAGAGATCTGTTTGTTTCCTAACGGGCTTGCAAAAACCCGTTAAGCAAATTGCAACGTTTGTATACAAAAGCAATCAAGCGGGTCTGAAAAAAAAAACAATACAGAAATCTGTTTCTTAATTTATAGGCTCAAAAAATAAACCTGTTAAACATTTTGGAGTACAACCGAGTGCAAAAAAAATTGGGTTCATCCTTTACACATTGATTTTTTTTGTCACTTACTGATTTCATATTATCATCATGGAACAAGCAAAATACAATCTTCGATCATCAGGTTAAGCTAGTGCCGACTGCCACACAACCAGCCTGTTGGTACCTGAGACCTGCTTTGCCAACATATCGGCAACACGATTACATGACCTTGGCACGTAAACTAGTCTGGAAACTATGGAAACATACAAAGACTAATATCCCTGCATTCCATGATGATAGCAGCCACATTTGATCTCTAATTAATTCCAGCTTCCCAAAGTTCCGCTAGTTCCTGGTTGTCTATCTCAACAGCATTTGCATTCCCCTCCCATGCAAACGCCATGCCATCCTGGCAAGCCAACCATTCCATCATCAGGGCATCAAGGCTATGGCTGTACCATTGCGCTCGCCCTCCATGGAATTCCCATTGGCATCACGAAACTCCACCGCTGTCGCACCGTGTCCCCTATGCAGATCAAAAGAGCCATCAATTTTACACATTGAATTGAGCTTTAGAGATTGGCCTAGCAACACAGAGAGCTAGCTACCTGTACACCACGTAAAAACACCTACAACAAGAAAGTAGATCCAGGGGAAGGAGATCGAGAAACCAAAGAAGACGTGAGAAAAGATCGACAAACCACAAACTAAAGAGGCAAATAGATGAAGATTCAAAACAATGAAGCGGAAGAGGATGTGGCAATGAAAAGGTAAATACATGTACAATTTGTTTTTCTTTTGAGTTCATCTCCATAACCTTTGTTCTGTAGAGATGGAAAGCAGAATCTGTAATGAGTGCATAACCATTTCCTTAATTTTCATCATGGTTATGATATTTGTGTTAAGGGTACTATTCCCTAAAACTGCAGATTCAATATAGTTAAATTAGTATTAAATGATATGTTCAGGACTCTCAAGTACTCCTCTTGTTGCCTCTTCTAATATTAGGCAGATTGCAAAATTAACTACAGTGGAATTAGTACCATAACTCATTACCACTACATCATTAGAGAAAGCAAGAAAAAGCACACAAGTAATGTTAGGCAGATCGCAAAATGCCTGGTTGTGTACAGATCAACTTAAAAAGGGCACCCAACAAACAAAATTAACAATTTCACTGGAAACTCAAAAGGACCTAGAAGATCATACTAGCGCGTTTTAGCAACAAAACATGCATTAACACAAAGACAATTAACAAGTGTCTATAATCAAACAAGGACTTATTTCAAAAAAGAATCAAACAAGGACAAATTTTTCATCTGTGGTGACACAAATATAATTAACAAATGAAGGAAAATCATTTGAACATGAAACGATACATCTATATGACATAGAAATTTCAAATCGTTGTTGAGAAAATTGCACACTTGAGTTGGTGCAACTGTTATTAATTGAAACTGAAATAATATTGTATATGCATTTGATTAGGCAAGTCTGACCATACATATTTGTAAGGTAAACTCAGTACCACAATAGCATCGGAGCAAATCAAATATTGCATTTTGGAACCATTGGCACAGAGGATGCAGACCGAGCATGGACCCTTCTGAGAACGACATAATGTGCGCTACCACATCATACAAACGAATTGGACAAAGAGATCTCAGTGACACCCTTAAGACAAGTGCACTGCACAAAAGCCAAGCAATGCCAAAATAGCTGTAGCTATAGACAAACAAGATGCTGTAATGGGATGGAGTACAGATCTTACCTACCCAGTACCATGATGATGACATGAGGCATGAAGCTCCTATTGACTGACGGCGCATACCATTCCACTTTTGCATTTGAAGAACACCAATTACACAAAAACAAGGACCTGTGTTGGAACAAATCACAATTAACATATTACAATTTTTCTATGAAAAGATAAGGACAACAATATGGTCTGTGTTAGCACAAATCACAATAAATATATTGCAATTTTTATCTATAGAAGGACAAAGACAAATAACTGAAATGTGTTAGCATAAATCACAATTAACAGATTACAATTCATATCTATAGAAGGACAAAGACAAATAACTGAAATATGTTGGCACAAATCATACAGATTATATATTTTTTGAGAACTGCTTCGGTACTCCTCTTTCTAAAAGATATACGAATCTTAAAGCATCAAATTAATTAAATATAATTTGTTTTATATTATTTAGCTTTCGTGCATGGATATGGCCCTTCCAAGCCCAGACTCTGCCCAGCCCAAACAATATCCATTTGTTTTCGTCCTCCAGCCTCCAGCCTCTGATCTGATCCACTTTGTTCGGAGTACTTTCCTGGTGCGTCGCGGCGAAGCTCCACGCATGATCTGTCCACCCTAAGTTGATCTAATCTACACATCTCCATTAGTCCCTCTGATTTTTTCGGTGCTGCTTTGTTTTGTGCGACATGGCCATCCGTTCGACTGTTCCTAGCTGCTGCCCATGGAGGAGATCGGCAATGGCAAGAAGAGACACAAGGACTGGACAACTGCATAGTGGACGCCGCGCGGGCGCCACCAATCCAGTGTCACTGAAATTCAATCATCAAATGACGAGTGATAAAAATAATAAAGTATATAGATACAGATCCTGTAGTGTGAACGATGGAGCATTGGTTTGCAGAGAACAAGAACATCGTGTGTCAGTCCTTTATGAGTTACTTTCAGACTAGATAATCAAAGATCAGTGACTGAATGCATGACCCATCTCGTGACACGAAACATGGCAGATAGAGATCAGATCGACTTGGGCTCGAGAGACCGTGTGGGTGGAGGTTTGCCGCCGTGAAGACCTGTCAATTACGAACGAATGGACTGGATATGTGCTACGGTCTGGGCTTGGAAGGGCCGGGTCCATACGGGACCTAGATGGATAATAATTAGAATATATATATTTAATTAATTGGATAGACTGCTTTAAGATGCGTGTAATTTTTAGAAAGAGGAGTACCGGAGCAGTTCTCATATTTTTTTTATAGATAGACAAGGACAAAAGTATGATACATATTGGCACAAATCACAATTAACATAATACAATTGTGTTAAGATGACTTTCTTATTAATAGGCAACCTCTGCAAGCAAAAAGAGACATTGCATATCCTCAGAACTAAAATTGCGGTGCTCAATACTTGCAATTTGTGTCAACACTGATTGCAATTTGTGTCCACCTATATCTCAAGGTCTAGGACAAGAAACCCTTAGGAAGAGAGCTGTGTGCACCAAAAAAATCACAAACAACAATCTGGAAATGATTTCCAAGGGACAAAGGAACTGGCGATTAAAATATTATGAGTTGAAGACAACAAATAGCAAATTATGGAAGACCAGGCTAAGCTAAGAATAAACACAGCTACCACATAATATTTCTGACAAAGAAGTGGCTGGCCTACAGCCTAGAAATTTCAACTTCTCCAAAAAGCTAATACAATTTCCTCCCACTTACCTATACCCCATCATACAGACTTACAGAGTACAAAACATGCACAGCAAGCATATCCTACTGATCAAACCATAGATGAACAATCTGATGCAACATCGAACTACTCAACAACATACCTTAACAACCAACGTGAAAACAAGTGCTATCTTAACCCATGGTCAGCAACATACATCTGAAGCAAGTACTTCGTGACAACTCCTGATCCAGCAGAAAGGCTGCCAATGAAAGTGAAATTTGACAACCTTATCCTGCTGCACCTTTGGCACTGCAAACCATAGAATTTCATACATGTATTTAAGTTAGCAACATCAGGCGTAGCAAAATGTTATTCAAAACCATATATACAGATAACTGCAGCTAAGTAGTTACCTTGAACCCAAATTTGTTGTCAAGGCAAGCATCCAAAATCTGATTTCATTTGCTTCAAAGAGACATGATCATGAGGCCTGCAAGTTGAGAACCACAATAAGACCCAGAATAAAACCCACCCCACCCAAAAAATGAAACTGCAGTACTACTGCTCAATCAGAAAAGAGACTCGAGATCTTAACTCTTTGGGCCAGACATGCTAGGCTCCACTCCACCTCATCAAGGTCCAGGTCAAGATAAGTATATTATCTCTATTTGAGTCTGCCAACAATATGCAAATATGCTTACATTTTGACCACTAAGCAATACCTGGATAGAAAAGAGAAAGGGTGCCAATAACATATAGTTAAAAAGCAAGAGGATAACATATTCCATCTACTAGCATCAAGTACTTACCATAGAATTCAACAAATTAGGACAACAATGACCTGCAGTAGATATATTGTCATAACTTGGATCAAACCAATCATGAAGAAAGATGAAATTACAGGTAGAAGCTTATTGGAGTTCTATCAGGGTACTTGTCCCTGATACGCTTAGCCCCACACTGCCTCTTCTCTTTAATACAAGGCATGGAGCCACCACCACCATGAACAGCTGCTCTAGGAGGAGCCAAAATCACTTTCCAATAGCAGTAGCAGCTACTGGAAAGATCCAAAACAAACACACAATCACACAGACAAAGAACCAAATACAGAAACACCATGACACAAACAAACAGGCACAAAAGAACAAAAATTAGAACAAAAGGCGAGTTAGCAAAAATCACTAGAGACAATTTTTTTCTATGAATAGAAAAGGACAAAAGCTTGGTGTGCCTGCCAAAAATCAAAATAAAGAGAGAAAAAGGTTTGTTACCATCGGAATCAGAAAGGTTAAAGATTCACAACGCACAGTCACCACAATACACAAATTAAATTAGCTCCTGCTGAACTATCCTTGAAATCAATACTATTCAGTCAAAAACATGTTTGCTCTCTAGCTAACAAGAACACCATGCATATTCTGGATAACTGAAGAAAAAAATTAAGGAAGCACACATTAAGGCCTTAGCAGCTAATTATAAAAGACTAGGTCTACTCTCAAAGCCTTAGCACAATCAGATAGGATGGAATGGAAGGCAGCTACTTAGAGCAACAGAACAGATACGACACGAATGAGTCATGCATCACAATAAACAAAGAACTAGATTGTTACGCTGTTACAGAGATAGTATTAGGAGTTAAAAGATATGAGCTCCTACTATTCTATCTACTACAGCCACATGACAACCCAACTATCGAAACCCAAAAAAGTAGACATCTTCTACAGAGCACATGGCTATATATGACCTGCAGCTGTATGCACATGTTCGCTGTGGGAGATCGATTGAACAGTCAAATATACATGGTCATATATGTGATTCACTCACTGGTTCATCAACAAAGCCAAAGTGCTCATGGGCAAAAGGCACCCAATCTACAGAAAGCAACAAAAATCGCTCGAAAATAACAGAACATGTTGTCATCAATGAAGAATTATTAGCCTTGCTGCATACATATGGCTAGTTAAAAATGCTAGAATACATATGCATACTAATACATGCATGGACACTCTCTATCACCACCTAAATAAGTGCAAGGTTGCTTGTCCTCATCGATTAAAGATGAGCAGCCATGGCCAATGCTGCTACACTACAACCCTAGTTAGCTCCTTCAGTACATTCACACTAGTAGCTATCAGGAATAAGAAAGAAAGGCAGCACGCCTAGTGCATGACATATAATATTTTCCTTAAGACATTATAAAAAGTACCATCTGTATATATATATATATATATATATATATATATATATATATATATATATATATATATCCAAATGCAAGAGAAATCCAATTAATGTATATGTGATTTCAGTTTTTCATATTTACATACTAGGCAACTCTTCTTTTTTCATAGGTTTGCTAATACTCAAAATACTAATAGGATTTCAAAAACTTCAATTGCAACTTACCCTGTCCAAAGTAAAACAAGTATTTGTCAGCCAGAGCAGAGAGCAAGTGAATTAATAAAGACCACACAAACAAAAGGCAAAAGCGTCAAAAGTCACGAATAGCACAAAAAACCGCTCAAAAAAAAAAAAAAAAAAAAGAACATGGGGGCTCTGTCCATGGCCCTGGCAGCCAACGGTTCTAAATATAGCCACAATATTGAAACAAGGACCATACTACTAAACTCTGTTTATATAGATATAAAAATTCAGTTTAAAACAGCAGATAGGCATCTATATTTGCCATATATATAAAGGTTTCATAATATACATTACTATCATTCAGTTAAAAATAGCAGATAGACATAAATACATGCAGAACAAACCCAATCAGGAGAGATTCAGTTAAAAACAGCACATAGGCATATGTATAAAGGTTTAAGAAAATATAAAACATAGCGAAGTGAACACAGAATGCATAGAACCTGCAATATTTGCCATTCAGTTTTCAGAAAAAAATAGTTAAGCTACATATAGAAAACCTAACCTGATAATGACTGAAACATTCAGTTTACAAAACAAACACTGACCCCTGATGGATGAATTAAGGGTGACGAATCAGTTTACAAAACAAAGCTGCCACCTAATCAAACACTGACACTTGAGGGTTTGCCAATTACTGACAACTCATAATTTTAAGGGTACAATTTGTAAATGAGTTAATCTTAAATTAGCTCCTTCCTGAACTATCCTTGAACCAAAAATAAACACACAAACACATGTTGCAAACTGTCAGATCAGTTCCAAGATAAATGACAGCCGACCCCTACAATTTCTAAACCATGGCACACAGCACAGGCCATAACTAGCTCACTCATCCCAACACGGCAAAAAATATTCTAACCATATCACCTCCTCACAATAGAAGTTTCTAACCATAGCTAGCAGACAGCATACAACAAGGAACTAATCCTGCATAGAACTAATGCTGCTAGTGAAAAACAGAGCAGTCTATAGCTAAGTGGATGCACAAGCTGTGTATGAGTATACATGTTCACAAATTAACTAAAAATAATAGCAGCCATGCATTGCAGTTTGACAGTACCGAAGGTCACAATAGCAGCCATTCACTGCAACTATAGTAGAAATGCAGGAAAGAAAAGCCTCTAATAATCTATTTGATCTTCACAAACTACCATCTATTCCATATGGTGTACAAGACATAGGGATACATATCAACACTTGAGCAAAGCCTCCTGTCCACACCTGCAAACTGCAAGCAAGGATCCTACAGCACTGTACATCACAAGAGCTCAGCGACCCAGAACCCAGCGATAAGCATGGTTTCATAGTACTGAGGCAACGAAAAGCTACCCCAAACCTGCAGGAGCTTCCTGAACCTCGCTTGCAACCTACAGCAGCTTCGTAGGTCTCAACCCTGCTTGCAACATCGCCTAGTCGCTCCTCAGTTGCCACGGCCGCGAAGGAGCGATGGCAACCACAGCCCGCTGGCACGCCCGCTCCCCAAATCATCCCCGCATGCCGCAGCAGCACGAGCTCCGCTCTCCACGCCGGAACGCCGGAGCCCCAAGTCGAGTTCCTTGCCTCATCAATGGACTCAGCCTAGGCATCAGCAGGTGGGCGTGTTCGTGTTTTGACCAAACAAGCGGCGACTGCAGGACAAGAACAAACCTATTTCGTAGTACAACAAACTGAAACACGGTGGCACCCTCAATGACAACAAGTCAAGCTACCCGGCACCTATACTGCTCCGGCGAAAAGAACCAGATCAACACAAAACAGGTGACGGCAACCACAGCCCCCTTCCAGGTTCGCTCCACACATCATCCCCGCAGGACGCAGCAGCACGAGCTCCGCTCCCCACGCCGACACGGACAAGCCTCGAATCGAGTCCTCAATCTCGTCGATGGACTGATTTCACCCATCCCCGAAATCGAAAACAACCCGAGCTCAAGCGACGACACACAGAGAGAAGGGAGGAGTAGTACCTCCCGAGCTCCAGCAAGCAACCGCACCAGAGACAAATGCCGGCGCGATGGCGAGGCAGCGAGGTCGCCGCTCGAATCACCTCAACGGCGCCGGAATGGCCGCCACGGTGCCGGAATCGCCGAGAGCTTTCCCCCTTCTCCTTGCAAGGCGCGCGTTTGGAGAATACAATGTGTCCTTGTCCGAATAGAATACGACGTCCTGGGCGGCTGGGCCTGATCGGTATTAGCAGGTGCGGATGATAACGCCCGGACCCGCGACAAGACACAACACACAGGCGGACCCGATAGGGAGACACGGACCCAGCCACGACAACACAGAACGTCGCCTGAACAGAGCGCGTCCATTTTCAGGTGACTGAGAGATAGGAAAGGTGAAATATTATATATTAAAATAATAATATTACTATATGGTATTTAAGTTTACTTGGGCTTTCGAGCACCCCCTCGGTCCGTTTAATTTCGGTCCGGCCCAGATTTCGGTTTTTCGGCCGTGGCCTGAGCGACCGAGCCCACTTCCACCCCAAACCCGCCCCCACCGTACCCCCCACCCCCCACGATCTTTTCAGTTCGGCTGCTCCATACCAAATCCCGCCGGCGCCGCTCCTCGACTCCATCCGGCGCTGCTCCTCTGCCCACCCACCGCCGGCGCTGCTCCTCTTCCTAACCTCCGCCGGCGCTGCTCTGGATCGAACCCCCTTCCGGTGCCCCTCCACGTCCCTCCGTCTGCACCGCCGCTCCACATCCCTTCCCCATCGGCGCTGTCCCTCCACATCCCACCCACGTCGGCGGCGATGGCAGCGGCAGCTGGCATCCAGCTCCTCCGCAGGTCCAATCCTTCATCGACTTCCTTCTACGACCCTCCATCTCCACCCCTTTCCCTCATCTGACCGATTCGGCAGCGTGGTCCCTTATTCGTTCAGCTCCCCCGCAGCTCCTCTCCGCTATCTGTTTAGCCTCGTGGAACAATGGGATCTGGCCATACGGATCGTGGGACAGTGTGATCCGTGATTCGGGAGGTGGAAAAGGCATCACGTTTCCATACTGGGATCTGCACCTCATCCTTGCTGATCTCCGGTTCTCGTCGGTCAGTACCTTTCATTCTCTTCAAATGATCAAATCTTTTGTTGATTGGACCGATTTCTTCCAATCCGCTGCTATTTAATCCCTGTCTTGGTCATTTGGTGTATCTGTAGGGATGATTGGATTGCTCCTGCGGCTGACATCGATCCCCGACTAACGGACTTGAGATGAATGGGGCAAATAGGAGCCCCTGTCTTCTGCTGGTTTCCAACCTGATCGGAGCCTGTAGAGCACCTTCTGTCATGTTGCCGAGCACCACTGCGCCAGGATCATCCTTGGTGCAAAACTTTTAGGTGCTTTTGCTGATCATGGCTGCTGGTTCATTTTGGCATCCCATTGTTAGTCTATTCACTGGACCCTGTTCATTTTGCTTGCCTCTTTTGCAGGAGACATGTTCTGCAAAGGTTGTCGTCTTGGAATTTTTTATTACTTGTTCGAGTTATGTGGCAAAGGTTATGTGGCAAAGGGTTGTTGATTCCATGTTTTGCTAATTGAATTAGCGTTTGGTTGGTTTTCTAAAATCCTGTCAATATCAAATCTAAAATTATGTATATTAAACTTTATACTTGGGTCCAACTTGATCATGGAAGATTAGCTATATTTTTTTTATAGATTAATCTGGTGCACTATTGTTTTGAAGCATCAGTATCATTTAATAATATGGTAATCTTTTTGCAAAGAAATCGCTGATTTATTTAGGATTCTTATTAGTGCACCAAGTATCCTAACTGATTGTAAGTTAGCTCTTTCAATAAATTTCAGTAAATTATATAAGTTATATACCGTTGGATGATAATGATGTTTCTAGCGTTGTGAATCTTGTTTGATTCTATTCCATTCTACTGCATATGAAATAGGTCCATAGGGTTGAATCAGCTAACTATATATAACTTATAACGCATGGTATGAATTCATGATTTTCGACTAGGAGTATGTTTGTTTGAATTATTTGATTAAGTAGACTTCAAAGGTTATACTTCAAGTCCTTTGTATAATAGTTTCCTCTTAAAATTATGTGGTTCTTCCCAAAATCCTGATTGGATGAGGAAGTTAATTAGTATTGATCCATTCAGTCAGGACCAAGTGTTTCAGAGTGTAGATGTTTGGATGTATGTGCTTTTTTCTAGATCCATTTTGGGTGTAAAAAATTATCAAGAAAACAGATATAATGCTTGGTTACCTGTATTTCCCACACAAGTCTAGGAATACCATCGATTTCCCTCACCAAATATGAAGTAGCATTAGAACAGTACCACCGCTTGTAAAATCTACTTACTTGTTGTGTCCTTAATTGAATATTCTTGCATCTGGTATGGATCCATTAATATATTAGCCTGATGTTTTATACATGCATGTGGAAAAATCATGTTATGCCCAACTAGTGTGGTTTAATACTAGCAGTGCTTTTGAATATTCCTCCCCTGTTTTTACATGGCGTCTCGGTGTATAGTTATTAATTAACATGTATATCTCTTCATTCTAAAAGGCTTTGTTGTTGTTGTTGTTGTATAGCTCTTCATTATTCTCATGCAACCATTCATCAAATTGTGAATCGAATTAGTAATCAAACGTTATTTCTGTATTAGATCTTGAATGAATTGTGAAAGTGCTTCGAGCTTAGAATAAAATAGAGGTGTACACACATCTCTAAAAACTATAAAAACTCATGATGTAGAAAACTTTTATTGACAGTCTAAATAACACAAAATTATGGTATGAAAAATGAATGTTTGTGGTTTAGGATAAATTTGGTCATAAATAGTGCTTTTTTATATTTGCACGTAGCACTATTTGTGTTATTGGAATAGTCCGGCAGTAAATAATCTAGGCCTTTTTATGGTCCACCTGGTGTATTCAGATATCAACACTAACTCACTAAGTACTTCGAATAGACCGAAGTTTTTACATTCACTTATTGACATTTTGTTCCATTTGGTGCAGATGTGATTGCTAACATCTTCCAATAGATGTTCAGCATCGCTGGTGCCGTCCACTGATCCTGCGCTGACTACTCTGCTCAAGGTTGAAGTCGTGCTCTCGACTGGACGGGCGCTGAGAGGGTACAATGTAATCTGGAGAATAAGAGAATTCCTAATTAGTATGAGTGGTCCTGACTCCTGAGCTACTACTTTTCATTTACAAATTCTTCTTCAGAATATGATTTTTCTTGCTTTGGGTCAATACAGTACAGCTATTACTAACTACATTAGAGTATCAGAATGTTATGATTTCTAAAGATTAGTATGTTATGATATCTAAAGATTACTATATAATGGAATTCTTTGCAGCAGTTGCTGTTGGTCCAAGTGGTTGGTCCTTTGTGATGCTCAGGTCAGGGCTTTTGATTTGTTTGCGCTATGCACTAATAACTGATTAGGAGGCGGTATTTGACTAATTGAGTATGGAAATTCGACCACATATGCAAATTCCCTGCATATTATATGCTCAAATCCGAAGAGTATTTTTTTCCTATTTAGTGGCATCGCTAACATGGTTTCATAGATGGAATGTTGATGGCTAGATTGACATGGCTTACGCAATCTAAACATAGACAAGGTCATTTGCTTGTTTGGAGAAATGAGTAGCGTTATTTTTGTCCCGGGTCCTGAATTTTCGTAGTTTAGTCTGAAATGTTTTGTCCAATTCTGCAGCTCTGCAGCTAGCGCCAACAAAATTTGATCTTTTGCCTTATTTTGTACATTTACTTTGAATCCTTATATTGAACATTAGCTGCTTTATTACCCTGCTGAACATTTGGCTACAAACTTTGATCGAAATTGTAGTCATCTACCAGCAGCTTCAAAGATTGTGTCATTGTGGATAGGCTAGAACAAACAAGCTTTTCCGTCCTCTGCATTATGGTCTAGGTTGTTCTTGCTCTTCCTCCCTCAAACTGCAGCGATGACCTTACAGGAGTTGAACATGGATGGGCCTTGGTTTCCTACAAAACCACGAGGATCCAATCTCACATTTTTGGCTTAACAAGGTCTTAACAAAAGTTTTAAAAATGGCAATTTTTTAGGTTTCTTGCAAAATAATTCTAAAGTATTTTTCAGAGTTTTCTAGGAAATGCTTGTGTAGATCTTTTACTGTGTTAGAATGTTTTTTAGAGTAGTTTTCAGCATGAGCTCGATCAACCTGCAGTTCAATTCCAGTTATGCTGTAAAGGCTGGTTTAGATAATTCCATGGTTTTGTTACTGATCTAGATTTTTGTTTTTTAGATCCCATACCTATATCTACTAGGTTTCTGCCCATGGATTGCTATGGGTTTCAATATCCACACGATCCTATGTATTTTCCAGCTAATACATAGGAAAGAAATATCTTGTGTGCACCTAATTTTGATTTATTTGCTCATTATGTTTCCTTTGGGAATATGGCCTTTTGTAATCATATTATTACATGTGATTAATCTCTAATTGGCATGTAGTGCTGTAGTAATATTAGGCTATTCTAGTTCCGGATATGAAATTTTGCCTGTGCTTAGTAATCTCATGGCAAATTTAGTTTTGCATGCAATTGCTAAGCTACAATTTTGAACTGAATTTCAAACATTGTACTGCTCAACCAAATCACCACCACACATGCTTGCCTAAAAAAAATACCAGTGAAGATCACATTGTCTGATCTGCTCTATGATTTTTAGAATTTTTTTTAGCACATTGCTAGGGTCCTCTAGAAATCATTCAGCTCTCCCAAATTAGATATATTTTATGTTTTGCTGTAAATTGTGGTGTACATGTGAAAGTGCATCTAGCCCTTTAGTGGGTTTTGGATGATTGGATGACAATGCGATTAAAAGACTAATGCTATTGCTAAGTGCTTTGCAGGAAATTAGTTATCTCACAGTTATTTGATGCACATGTACAAAGCCAAAATAATGTATTGTTGTATGATCAATCTAGCTCAAACACTTGACAACAATGCAAATGGATTTTATGCAATGGCCTATATATTGTGAGGTTTCTATAATTGTTATGAAAGCAAGCATATTGGGATTGGTTGTTAAAGACATATTGAATTGCATATGTATATTGGTCCTATATTGAAAGCTTGCTAGTATAGAGATTGAAGAAGACAACAAAATAAATGGATATGCATGTAATTGATGATTCAACACATGATGTGACTTGATAGCTTGAGAAGGTGAAGATAGCAAGGAAAGACTTTGAGATACTAAGCAAAGGTGAAGGGCAAGCGATGGCTTGGTGACTCAAGAACCTAGCTAGAGTGAAGAAGAAAGTACTTGCATTTAGTCGAGGTATTAATCAAGCTATGATGGTTGCAATAGTGTGAAGGATCAATATCACAATTGGTGAAAGGATAATGAAAATGACTTGGTCCATTTGGAGTAACTCATATTGGATGAATGGAATCAAGTCATATGCTCAAGATGGTTATGCTCAAAGAAGAAGAAAGATCAATTGGACATGATTGCACCTTCAAGTGATGAATATCAAAAGCTATGGCTCGGAAGTGAATCACATCAACTCAAGTGGCTCAATTCGTTTTTATTTGATATCTTGAGTTGAATAGGAAAGCCGTACTATTAAGAGGGATGCATCATGGTGATAGATACTATACATAAGTGCTCAAGCCAACCCATGTGAGATTTGAGTAAAAGAGAGCACGAGAGACTGACCAGGGCAGCACTGCTCATGCATACCGGACACGTCCGGTATGCATACCGGACGTGTCCGGTATTCTCGGGTTGTGCACTGTGGAGAGCTGTTTCTCGCACGCGCTGCTTGCTGTAGCCTGGCCTGGCGGAAGTTCCGGTCGCCGACCAGAGGTTCCGCTTAGACCGGAGGTTCCGGTCTACGACCGGAAGTGATCTCTTGCACGCGACGCCTGCGCCCGCCCTCCCTGACCGGGAAGTTCGGTCGAGACCGAAGTTCTGTAGATATGTTTTTGCAAAGCTCCAAGAGTTTTTTTTTGTTGAGGGGCTCATACCGGACGTGTCCGGTATGACTACCGGACGTGTCCGGTATTCCCCAACGGCTACTAACGGCTAGTTTTGAACCTTAGGGTATAAATGCCCCCAAGCCTCCACTTGTGGAGGCTGCTGATTCTACTGGTTCCTGAGCCTTCCTAAAGCTTTGCAAACACTCTCTAACCCTCTCTTAGTGTGTGATTGATTCAAAGTGCCAAATCCTTATTGTGGGTTGAGTGATATCCAAATTGAGAGCAAGCCACTTCTTGAGCACTTGTGCATATTGTCAAATCTCATGATTCGCATTTGTTACTCTTGGATCTTCGGTCCTAGACGGTTAGGCGTCGCCGGAGACCACCCAAGAGAATGTGGTGTGGCTCGGAAAGTTTGTAACGGTTGATTCCACCGCCGCAAGGGAAGGAATCAAATAGTGGAAGGAGGAAAGGGAGTTGGAAAAGACTCCGGCTAGGGTGACCTGCGTGGTCCTCTAGAGTTGAGCTCAAGGAATCGAAGTTTGCAAAGACTTCGACTAGAGAGACCTTCATGGTCCTCTTGATTAAGCCAAGCAAAGGGAGTTGAAAACGACTCCAGCTAGGGTGACCTGCGTGGTCCTCAAGAGCTTGATCCTTGAGTCACTCGCAATGCCCTCAACGGAGAGTAGGACTTGTAAGAGTCCGAACTTCTAGAGAACAAATACCGTGTCTCGATTCTATTTCATATTGTGTTTGTGATCCACTTGTGGTATTTGAGGTTGTCTGCAGGTTCACTGAGCTCTACAGGTCATCTAGAGGTGTCCGCAACTGATGCCGAGCTTTGGAATCGAAAGGCGCAAGTTTCTAGGGCTCCCTGCCAAACCCGTGTATATCGGACACGTCCGGTGTGCATACCGGACACGTCCGGTATTGCACTGAGCACTTCAGTCACCGCTATCTGTTCTAACTTTGTGTTGCAGGGCTTTGGCTGATTATTTCATTATTCATTGATTATAATCTTGGTGATTATATTGTGAGGGTGTTCAATTCTCTGATTTGGAGTTTCCAATTCATCGGAAACTCCGGCACTAATCGTTTCCGCATTTGAAGGTGTGATTTTTTAGAAACGCCTATTCACCCCCCTCTAGGCGCATCCCCGGTCCTTTCAAGTGGTATCAGAGCAAGGACTCACTAAAAGCTTCACCGCCGTGAGAAAAGGATGTCGACGCCTGTCGAGTTAAAGCCTGTGCTTCTCCAAAATGATGGTTCAAACTTTCTATCTTGGTCAATTCATGTACTCAATACTTTTAGAGATATTAGCCCTCTTGTTGAGCGTATTGTGGATGCTAGCATCTCTCTCTCCATAGTTGATTGGTGCAACTATAAAAATTTGACAAAAGAGAAAGAGAGATACGTGCAACTCAACGCTATAGCATGTAATGTTATTTTGAGTACATTGAGTGCAGAAGTTCTAGATGAGGCAATCTACAATGGACAAGCACCGCCGGAGAGTGCTCGTCTCATTTGGATTAAGCTTTTTGAGTTATATGGAAAATCCAAATGCAATGAGTGCTACGTGTGGAGATCAATGGAAAGCTCATCTACCATATCATACTGCAATGAAGAAGCCTCAAGAAACGAGCAACTCACTGAGCCGGAAGTGAATGAGCAAGAATCGGCTGCACTGCTACCAGGCAGCGACTACCGGACGTGTCCGGTAGATCTACCGGACGTGTCCGGTATGGATGGAGCAGCAGCACAGCTAACAGCTGTGTACAGTGCCACTCCTGCTCGATGGTCACCAAGTGATGAGTCACACCAGCTGCATCACTTGTGCCTTACGGCCGAGAAAATCAAGAAGAAGCCCATCAAGAAAGATCAAGTGAAGAATCTTGATGAAAATATGGAGATTGCACAAGTAGATGATCAAGTAGCAAGTGATGATGAAATTGAAGACAACTATACTCTTGATCATCTCAAAGAACAAGGACAAGCTCATATTCATGAAGATAGTAAAGAAGAATGTTGAGCTAGAAGAGGAGAATGAGAAGCAAGAGCAATCGCTTGAAAAACAAGAAATGTTTCTCATCTCTAAGTTGGAAGAACTAAGAGCAATCAATAAAAGGTATGAAACATTATCAATTGAGCATGCTTTAGTTACTAACTCCTCTTCTAATGCTTCACAATTAGAAATAGAAAACATTAAGCTTAAGGCAAGGCTAGATGAACTATCAAGCAAATTCAATGTGCTACAAGCTAAGTATGTTCATCTCAAATGCTCACATGAGGAATTAGTGGAATCGCATATCATGCTTGAGGTAGCTAATGAGGTTGTAATCTCTTCGGTAAAATCCTCTCGATCTCATACTCACAGTCTCACTAGCACATCAGCTCAATTGAATATTCGTAGTACTAATGAGTGTGCTTCTCAAGCAAGCCAATCTTCGATTGAGCTAAATTTTATAGAAAATAAGGAGCTCAAAGAAGAAGTGAAAAGACTCAAGAAAGATGTGATTCGGTTGAAAGGCAAGGAAGAAGCACAACCTTCTCAAGATAACCGTGACATCATGGTGAAGAAGCTTGAGAAGGGTTCAAACCGTGTTACCTCCAAAGCCCAACAAACGAATCACATATCAAACAACGCCAACGCAGCCAAGAGCAAGAAACACAAGAAGAGACTATGCTATGGTTGTGGATTGTATGGGCATGAATGGGCTATGTGTCCAAACAAGAGTTGGGCCGACAAAATAGAAGCGGCCGATAAAAAAGGCCTCAAACAAGTTGGCCAAGCAAGCTAAGAGTGTTCAATCAAGTGCTTGCAACAAGTGTAAAAAGCCGGGCCATCATAGCAAGAATTGTTCCACCAACGAGCAAGCAAGAGTTGGTTTCATAGCTGGAACAAGGAGGTGTTATGGTTGCAATGAAGCGGGACACACGATTGATGGATGCCCCAACAAGCAAAACAAGCAAAAAAGGCAAATCAAGGGCGCATTTGCTATGTGTGTAGAAGAAAGGGACATGTGAGCTATAATTGCCCAAATGGTGATCTTCCTAAATCAAACACATTTGGTTTTATTGATATGCTTAGGAAGGGCACAAATGGAGTTAGCACTAGTAAGGTGATGAGTTAAAACGATTTGGGTACCTAAGCTCTTGTTGACTAACGCAAAAGGACCCAATATGAGTTGGGTACCAAAGTGTGCTTAGATTGTTGCTGCAGGTACTAGGTGATGAGATGAAAGCTTCGGGGTGGTTGAGCAAGCAAATTGACATTTTAACTCAACCTATCAATCTAGTTCTATCGCATCACATGAATGGTTGAACCGAAGATTCTTTAAAATTGATATTCTACTCTTCATCTTCATCACTAATGATAAGTACCTAAACCTATAGGATAGCCACTTGGTTGGTTAGCGCTAAATAGTTCACAAATTGATAAATTTGTGAAATATTTGAAGTGGCTAAATAGATTCAATTAAAAGCTTATGCTACATGTCATATGGTGCTTTTAATGGCTCTCCAAGAGAGCAATACATTTGTTGAGATGCAGGTGTTCAAGATGAAAAACAAATAAAAGAAATAATCGCAAAAAAAAAGAAGGTCGCCGGTTTACTGTCCCCGCCCATACCGGGACGTGTCCGGATCACTACCGGACGTGTCCCAGATGACCAGATGTTTTGATATATGTTCGATATACTAAGAAGCTTGTGATCAACTATTTCTAAGTGGGTTGTGAGCATCTCTTCACCAAATTTGATATTAGACAAATGATCTATATGGTGGTCAAAATAGAAAATTATCTCCTATGTTCTTGATAGAATAAAGTGCAAGTCTCAAGTAATTCCAATCACTTGATGCACTATCTTAGGGGAGATGAGTTTCTATTTTGAACTATTGTGGACTAACAACTTTATTTGAGTACTCTATGTAGTCCCATGATCATAAGTGAAAAGGTCCTTCATGGCATAATCATATGACAAGTGAGGTCAACTAAATTAATGTCATGATGCGATTTATCTTAGTGGAAATGTTGTGGGCTCAAGGCAAAGGTATGTGTTTACATACATGCATCGTAGTGCATCTAAGGCCCTTTACACTAGAATGTGCATTTATATGATGTAGGATAGACTTATTTCAAAACCTCTACTAGCATGTGTAGGTTATGTGATTTTGAAAAGGAATTTGGTTTTTGGTCTTTGTGACCTAGCCATGTCATTTGTGGTTATTGCTCTTATTGCTCGCTTGATCGACTAATCACAAATGACATGGTCTCTCTCAAGTCCTAGTCACTATATCTTTCCAAGATAATCTCTCAACCTTTGGATGTAAGAGTATGCCTAAATTTGGAAAAGAGATTGGTCACCTCAAGTTTTGTGTGAGAATGGATGCCATGCTTGTGTTTGGTTGGAGATTGGACATTATATTGGAATAAGTATCAATCTTGAAGGGGTTTGGAAAAGAGAAATCAAAGTTTGGAACAAAAACAGCCAACCCAAGAAATACCGGACGTGTCCCGTATGCCTACCGACGTGTCCGGTATGCTTGTGGGAAATAAGGGCAGAGTACCCCTTCGGAACTGGTCTGGTTTCACTCTTTTCTTCAAACCTCCAGGACTTAAACTTCCTCTCCCTCTCTCCCATGGCACCCTATTGATTCAACCGAGGAAAACAAGCAAGGAGGAGAGGATTGAATTGCATTCCCATCAAGAATCAAGGATCTGGTCGTTGGATTTTGGTCTTCATCTCTCTTTTTTCCACTCAAGGTATTCCAAACCGGACACCATCCGATCTATGTGTTCAATGGATTATTTTCAAATCTGGTCGGTAGAGTTGTCACATTACATGTCTAGGAGCTATGCCTGAAGTTTGGATTGAAATGGTTGAGGATTGGGTTGAAATCCCTGGCTAGGGTTGCTGTTCGTGCATACCGGACGTGCCTACCGGACGCGTCCGGTATAACACAGCAGTGCAGGTCTTCCCTGCAGTTTTGATTCAATTCCTCTTAAATGTTGCTTTTAGGGTTATTATTGTTTGTCAATGATGTCTTGTGAACCTAGTACAAGTGATGGACTAGGTGTTTGCAAAGATTAGACAAATGATTCTATCACCCTACTTGCAATGTTTAAAATGGCATTTGGGCTCAGTTTCTGAAATTCTTTGCAAATCCATTTGACAACAGGGCAGCAGAGATGTCTGGAGAGAGAGGCGGTAGAATGGAGCCTCGGACCAAGGGCTTGCATGACCCTAGAGCTTTTGAGAGGCATAAGAAAGCCAGGCAGGACATGTATCCGAGGTTTTCTCAGCAGAGGCCTACCAGAGCAGCAGCAAGGGCTGCACCAGCTTATGCAGAGGGCAGTGGTTCTTCTTCTTCAGATGATGATGAGACAGAGGACTATAGAGTTGAGTCCAGTAGAAAGAGGAAGAGCACTGACAGAGAGGGCGACAGCTCAGATGAGATTGAGGAGGAAGAAGAAGAGGAAGAGGAGCAAGTTGAAGCTCCAAACTCACCCGGCCAGGGCAGCGGGGGCAATTATTTTGGGATGCTTGAGGTTCACCGTCCACATTTGCCTGGTTATGTCCACATCACAGATTATAGGGCCAAAGGTATGACCAAGAGAGCTCGTGATCAGAGAAGGATCGATCCTAGAGGTTTGCCCAAAATTCAGTTTGACTACAGGTTTCACACTCTCGGTTTCACATGGATTTCTATGTTAGTGTGATACTCAAGAGGACACCAGCCAGGCTAAGTCTCGGTGGGTGGATTGGCAAGATACCGGGGAGCTTCATAAGCCATCTCTTGATCATGCAATTGCTATCCGTGAGCGCACAGGGATCTATGGAATCATGGAGTTCAACCATGATTGGAACTCAGAGGTGATTGCTCAGTTTTATGCCACTCTGTTTGTTGAGGAGGACACCGGGCGTATGCATTGGATGCTTGAGGGCCAGTGGTACGGTGTTGACTATGCAGCCTTTGCAGGTTATCTTGGCTTCTCGGATGAGGATCTTCGGAAGGACAAGATACATGATCGATTATTCTACCCCCCGCAGCAGATGGGCTACATGTATCCACCTCGGAGAGAGAGGATCGGTTGGCAAGGTAGTTGGTCTTCATCCCACCTACAGTACCGGATCGGATGTTCAGAAGACCATTGATTGCAAGGGAGGAGACAAGGGTTCGATTGCGTATTATTCGAGGAACCTACTTGCCGGATGGCACCAGATCTGCGAGCCTTTCGGTGTCTTCGATTTCATCTGGTGTGAGATTCGCAGTGTTGGTGAGAGGCCCCTCAAGGGCTGTGGCTTTGCTCCCTACATCATGCACATGATTGAGCAGTGACAGACACACATTTGAGTATGACGGAGTGCATAAGGCCCCGAAAAATTTTGCGGACTTAGAGGAGTTGGGAGTTCCTCCAGTAGGTCCAGTGGAGCAAAGAAGCAGCAGAGGCACCCTGGGGTGATGCAAAGAGGAGGTGCAGAGTCTCCACCACCACGTGCTCCTTCACATTCCACTTCTCACCGTGGTGGTGGTTCTCGCTGACCCCTCCGGAAGATTCTTAGCTCCATCTTTGGGATGTGTAAGGATATCCGGACCAGTCAGCGGCACGAGAAAGAGGCGAGGAGGAAGGACACGAAGACTCTCAAGCAGATAGCGACTCAGCTCAGGATTGACCCTCCAAGGTCTCCACCTTCAGATGAGATAGCCAAAGTGAGCCGTAGACCGAGGAGCAAAGAAGCAGGTCGATACGATAGAGAGTTTGCCGAGTTCCTTCGAGAGACAAAGCAGCAAGAAGCAGCCACCGAGCCTTCAGTCCACCGTCCCTCTCCAGTTTTGAGCTCCTCCTTACGACCAGCCACGTCCTAGTGCAGCAGAGGAGTTTGGTTCAGCTTTGTAGGGTGATATCTTTGGTAGCTTTGAACCCTTTACTGGTGCCGGCACTAGCAGTTCTCGCCCTCCTGGTGCTCCACGTTCACCTGACGACCAGGAGCGGGGTGACGACGACGATGAGTGATCGACAGATGTGTTACAGCTTGCAGCCCCTTTGTGACTCTTGTTCATCATTTATTCTACCTTTTTGGAGATAGATGACAAAGGGGGAGAGAGAGTGATTAAAGCTTCAGACTTCAGACTTTCATAGTTCATATGTGTGTGTCTGAGACATGTACTGCAGCTGTAGGCCAGTGTTGTGAGTTTGAGTTGAGCCTTATTGATGTATCTTTCAGAGATGATATGTATCAGACTTGTGTCAGTGTTATGAGCTTCATCTATGTATCTTGTGAGTTTTGTGATATAGTGAGTGTATGAGACATGATCTTGTGATATATTCTATCTTAGTGGTTTATGGACTTGAGAAATCTTTGTGATGAGTGCTATGTGTGTGATATACATATGTTGTATTTTCTGTCATAAGGATCATGCATGTTTTAGAGTGAAAATGTGTGGTGTGATGCTTTTTATTTATTCTTGTGTGATATATCTTGTCATATGCATCACGTATTTATTTTTGACACTCTTGCACCCCACCGATGCAATGATTTAGGGGGAGCCTCCTACATGTTTTAATATGTGCAAATTGATATTTGAGGTCATTATTGAATTCAATTCATATTGCACATATTAAGGGGGAGCCTCTCATAAATCGTTGAATCCAAAAGCCTTAATTTCTATATCTTTTTTGTAAGCTTTAATCGGGTTGTCATCAATCACCAAAAGGGGAGATTGAAAGTGCATCTAGCCCTTTAGTGGGTTTTGGATGATTGGATGACAATGCGATTAAAGGACTAATGCTATTGCTAAGTGCTTTGCAGGAAATTAGTTATCTCACGCTTATTTGATACACATGTACAAAGCCAAAATAATGTATTGTTGTATGATCAATCTAGCTCAAACACTTGACAACAATGCAAATGGATTTTATGCAATGGCCTATATATTGTGAGGTTTCTATAATTGTTATGAAAGCAAGCATATTGGGATTGGTTGTTAAAGACGTATTGAATTGCATATGTATATTAGTCCTATATTGAAAGCTTGCTAGTATAGAGATTGAAGAAGACAACAAAATAAATGGATATGCATGTAATTGATGATTCAACACATGATGTGACTTGATAGCTTGAGAAGGTGAAGATAGCAAGGAAAGACTTTGAGATACTAAGCAAAGGTGAAGGGCAAGCGATGGCTTGGTGACTGAAGAACCTAGCTAGAGTGAAGAAGAAAGTACTTGCATTTAGTCGAGGTATTAATCAAGCTATGATGGTTGCAATAGTGTGAAGGATCAATATCACAATTGGTGAAAGGATAATGAAAATGACTTGGTCCATTTGGAGTAACTCATATTGGATGAATGGAATCAAGTCATATGCTCAAGATGGTTATGCTCAAAGAAGAAGAAAGATCAATTGGACATGATTGCACCTTCAAGTGATGAATATCAAAAGCTATGGCTCGGAAGTGAATCACATCAACTCAAGTGGCTCAATTTGTTTTTATTTGATATCTTGAGTTGAATAGGAAAGTCGTACTATTAAGAGGGATGCATCATGGTGATAGATACTATACATAAGTGCTCAAGCCAACCCATGTGAGATTTGAGTAAAAGAGAGCACGAGAGACTGACCAGGGCAGCACTGCTCGTGCATACCGGACACGTCCGGTATGCATACCGGACGTGTCCGGTATTCTCGGGTTGTGCACCGTGGAGAGTCAAGCTTCGACGCCGCTTGCTGTAGCCTGGCCTTGGCGGAAGTTCCGGCCGCCGACCAGAGGTTCCGCCGGGCCAGGAGGTTCGGCCTACGACCGGAAGTGATCTCTTGCACGCGACGCCTGCGCCCGCCTGCCCTGACCGGAAGTTCCGGTCAGAGACCGGAAGTTCCGGTAGATATGTTTTTGCAAAGCTCCAAGAGTTTCTTTGCGCTGAGGGGCTCATACCGGACGTGTCCGGTATGACTACCGGACGTGTCCGGTATTCCCCAACGGCTACTAACGGCTAGTTTTGAACCTTAGGGTATAAATGCCCCCAAGCCTCCACTTGTGGAGGCTGCTGATTCTACTGGTTCCTGAGCCTTCCTAAAGCTTTGCAAACTCTCTAACCCTCTCTTAGTGTGTGATTGATTCAAAGTGCCAAATCCTTATTGTGGGTTGAGTGATATCCAAATTGAGAGCAAGCCACTTCTTGAGCACTTGTGCATATTGTCAAATCTCGTGATTCGCATTTGTTACTCTTGGATCTTCGGTCCTAGACGGTTAGGCGTCGCCGGAGACCACCCAAGAGATTGTGGTGTGGCTCAGAAAGTTTGTAACGGTTGATTCCACCGCCGCAAGGGAAGGAATCAAATAGTGGAAGGAGGAAAGGGAGTTGGAAAAGACTCCGGCTAGGGTGACCTGCGTGGTCCTCTAGAGTTGAGCTCAAGGAATCGAAATTTGCAAAGACTTCGACTAGAGAGACCTTCGTGGTCCTCTTGATTAAGCCAAGCAAAGGGAGTTGAAAACGACTCCAGCTAGGGTGACCTGCGTGGTCCTCAAGAGCTTGATCCTTGAGTCACTCGCAGCTGCCTCAACGGAGAGTAGGACTTGTAAGAGTCCGAACTTCGGTAGAACAAATACCGTGTCTCGATTCTATTTCATATTGTGTTTGTGATCCACTTGTGGTATTTGAGGTTGTCTGCAGGTTCACTGAGCTCTACAGGTCATCTAGAGGTGTCCGCAACTGATGCCGAGCTTTGGAATCGAAAGGCGCAAGTTTCTAGGGCTCCCTGCCAAACCCGTGTATACCGGACACGTCCGGTGTGCATACCGGACACGTCCGGTATTGCACTGAGCACTTCAGTCGCCGCTATCTGTTCTAACTTTGTGTTGCAGGGCTTTGGCTGATTATTTCATTATTCATTGATTATAATCTTGGTGATTATATTGTGAGGGTGTTCAATTCTCTGATTTGGAGTTTCCAATTCATTGGAAACTCCGACACTAATCGTTTCCGCATTTGAAGGTGTGATTTTTTAGAAACGCCTATTCACCCCCCCTCTAGGCGCATCCCCGGTCCTTTCAACATGAACTCTAAATTGTTCTAAATTTCTACTGCTACCCTCTGCACTCCCTAGCTCATTGCTAAGGTCATCTAGAAATGCATTTAGATTTGCAGCTCCACTGTCAGCTTGGCTGTTTTTGGACTGTTACATCCTGAACGTTGTTGCAGCTGGCCTCTGCACCTTTGTCAGCAAAAGGTTCTGCCAGGGGTCAGCAGTAGTTACAGGAACTTGGTCTGATATCTGTACTCCTATACAATTTACTACCTAGAATTATTTATTTGGATGTTATCTAAAAGTGAGGCACATCAGTAGGAAATTCCATGTGTTACAAGCAATAAGTTGTTTAATTTGTTATATGTTGTAGTCTGTATAATTGGACTTTGCGGTCTTTTGAGCACCCTTACAAAATCCACTTACACCTACATCTTATCACAAGTTGTTTTTAGTTCAGTAAACAGGTTTCAGTTATGACATGAATGCAAATTATCCTGTAAAGTGTATATCCAGATCGAATTTCAGCAAACACAACTCACGTCTTTGCGTTTGTGCTAACTCAGGTATGATTGCGTGAGAGTGGAGCATCACACTAGGTGAGTGGTAGCAGTAACAGTTCAGTAGCCACGTAGCTGCTGATCCAGGTAGCTGTGTACTTCTCTGTTTTCTGATTGATACAGTTCAACTTAGCTTGCAGTTACTTGTAGCTCAGATTGCATATTTAGAATTTAAAGGCCATATCCTAATCATTGCAGTTCTTGTGCATTATTTGTATGCTTTATTTACAAAGCTTGGCTTATTTAGTAGTAATGTTTTTTTTGGTTGAATAGCTCATGCATATTTAGATGGGCAGTGCTGCACCTTTTCATCATAATACAGATCATTTGCAAGCATATATTTATATACTCTAGCAGTGTAGGTTGCATTCAAATTTATTGTTTTATCTATGTTGTATGGTAACTGTCAAGCCTACAACCTACAAGGAGATATATTGTATTAGAAGAGGTGGTATGGTACATAGACATTTATTTAGCTTATCATATCACTGCTTTTTTATGCAGATTGTCAGTCATTGGCTTATTGCCACCAGAGGATGTTCATGCTGCAAAATTCCCTGGTTCCTTAACTAAAAGGTTCTTGTTTCACGTTCTCATTCTGTTATGTGCTTTGTATTCATGCACCAATACATCCTATTTTCCTATATCAATCCTGTCGTTGCCGGGTACAACTTATAAACTTGGATTGCTTCAGTCTAAAATTGTGGTAAGCACAATGATTAGGATTTGGATATTATAACTGAGAAAAAAAAGTATCCCCACTTCCCTCCTTTCAGTCTCATATTATAGTGACGGCATATGCATGTAACCTCCTTTTTAGATTGCCAAGCTTCCGAATTTAAACTGGACAATATTTTATAGTTCAATATTTGCAGTTTGCTAGTTACTAGTTCATAGTAAGGATTTCATGGTTGAATAGAAAAAATTTAATGATTCGAATTTGTATCATAAGGGAGTTTTTATTATCGGAATTGACTTGGCATTGATCTAATTGGATGGTTAATAGCCATGTCCTAATCATGTGCTTTCCACAACTGTAGCCTGAAGCAATGCAAGCTTAGTCTTTATGATCGTACTTGAAAATACTTTTTTGCTATGGTCGATTGTTCCATTTCATAATTTTTTTGTGGTATGTATCAATATCAGTGATCAGGCAATTAGATGGAAATAAATGAATTTTTTATGGTTCTTCACTTTATTTTTGAAGAAGTATTACATACGTCATTATTCATTATTGTTGTGAAAAATCTAACTTGATGTTACATTGCATATAACTTTTTTTTTTTGTCGCACATCATAATATATGTGGTCAGTCTATTTCAGCTACAAATAATCTAAGATTTTACGATTAACCCATTTCATTCTTATGTTAGCTAAGTTTTTTCATGTACACTTGCAATTTATTTGTGTTTGGAAAATTAAATACATGATCGCTTGCATATAATTATTGCATATAATTAAGTTTACTATTCGCTCATGATATTATGTTCAATTTTTGTTATCTCGTTCATGTTGCAGACTACAAATGCATATTGTCAAGGTGGTGGGAAGCTAAATAAAACAATGACAAGATGGAACGACGGATTGAGAACGAATTAAATATGTATTCATTTGAGAACGAATTAAATATGTATTCGCTTTGTATTACTGTGTTATGCATTTGGCTGCTTATTCAATAACAAAAGCCTATTTGTAAATCACGTATGGCGTCATTGAATATACTCCCTCCGTCCCAAAAATAACTGCCGCTTTTCGCTTCCGAGAAATAAATGCCGGTAATTTTTATAAATAATAAATATTATCAATTAGTATCATAGTTAGTATTATCGGAAAGATCTTTGAATCTAGTTTTTTAACAAAATTATTCAAGATATAAATATTGCACGTATTTTCTACAAATTGAGTCAAACTTGTGGCACGAAAACCTAAAAACGACATTTAATTTGGGGACGTAGTATTGTAGTAGCACTACTTCATGGAATGAACTTTCTTTACCTATGTATTCCTTTCAAAGTAGTATGTGCTGTTTAAACTGTACTCTCAAACTCATTCTTTGTAACTCACAGATTGTCAAAGCATAATTCATGTGAGCTGCAGCTATAAAAGGTTTACTCATTTTCTAATCCTTGGTGATTGAAGAATAAAAAAGTATCTTAACTATCACATGGCAAGCAATCTATTCCAGATAGGATTATTTCCTCAAATCAAAGCACGGACGTAAAAAAGGCCGCATGAGAAAATGTAAACCACGGACGTCAAAATAACTGCACAGAGAAAAAATTGTACGAAACAAAAAAAAAAAAAAAAAAAAACTGGCCTGTGGGAACCTACAAGAGAAAATGGAATCACGACCGGAAAAAACTGCACGGACAAAAAAAAAAAAAATCACGGGGAAAAAAAATGGCCTGTGGGGCGCTACTCGTGGGCCGGCATCTCAGCCACGTGAAAAAATCGCCGCTAAATGCAATCTGCGGCCTGCTGGGCTGTCAAATGGGATTGGGTACTGAATAACTATTTGGTATCGACTAAGGATCTCTTTAGATGCACTTTAACTAAAAATTTAAATAGCTAAAATTTTAAAATAAAATTTTAGTTAGCTAAAAGTTTTCTAGCTAAACTTTAGTTGGGGTGTTTGGATACTCTAGCTAATAGACTCGGCTAAAAGTTTAGCTAACTTTAGCTAAATGAAAATAATTAAACCCAAATAAAAGTTTAAATACTTTTTTTTAATTTGGATTGTTTGGATGTCTAGCAGCTAAATTTAGCTAGCAAAAGTTTAGTTAGTGCATCCAAACAGGCTCTAAATAGTGTTGTCCAATAAAATAATGTATAAATATAGTTAAAACATATATATTTGTAAATGCGTGAGAAAAAAATCAGGTGTTAGGAGTTTCCAAAATCAGGTGCCCTTAGACGCTTATAGTTTGTAATATGCTGCTTTTAAAAGTTTATTAATTTTTTAGTATATTTTAAAAATTTACTATGTTCGTTTCGGCTGATTTCAGGTGACAAGCGCTTTTTTTTTCAGATTTCAGGTGACAAGCTGAGAGGATAGAAACGTGGAAAACGGAAAACCGAAATTGGTGGTCGGCAGAGGGCAAGACACCGACCTGGTCGAACGCAACGCCCAGCAGCACACAGCTACGCCTACGCCGCCGCGCAGGACAGAGCTGAGAGCTGCACCCGCACGCGCTGTAGAGAGAGAGAGAGAGAGAGAGAGAGAGAGAGAGAGCGATTCCTCGCCGGCAGCTGACGGATCGAAGAAGACAACTGATCGATTCCTCTTTTCTCTTGAGACAAAGACTGAGGCCACCAGATCGAAGCAGCAAAGCAAGCAACCACACCCAAACCCTAGCCGACGCCTCCCTCTTCTTCCAGATTATTCCGGCGTGCCGGTGCCATGGCGCTGCACTCTCCCTCCAGCACTCCTCTACGGGATCTGGGCCCCTGTGATTCCCCTCCGGCGGACTGTCCGCTTCCCACCTCTCAGGTAACTAGTTCCCATGTTGTTCGATCCATCCACCTACGGTCATAGTATGCCTGCACTGATGTCCGACTACCTGTTCTGACGAGATCCATCTTCTATCACCGAATTAACCATTAGACTCCGATCAAACTGTTATAGTAATAAATTAGAGTAAATTTCAGAAAAACTCATATTTTGTAGTCAAAATCGCAGAAAGCAACATGTATCATGGCTTTTGGCGTCAGGCTTTATGTTTTATATAAGGGTTCCATAAAACCCACCCCGTATTCAAATCTCAATTAATCTTACCCGTATTCAAGAAATCAACCATTAGAATAAAAAAAAGAATGTACGTATACTCTATTTTAAAATTTCAATAAATATTTGCTCAACATCTATATGGGTGTGGTTTTGTGAAACGTTAGAACTGTAATTTCTGGGGTTATGTGCCGTTAGTCATTATACCTGGTGTTTTATGCAACTTTGACCATGAAATATGGGGTTTGCTGAAATTTACTCAACATATATGATGTGACATGCACTTTTTCCCCAGATAATAACAAAGATAGGGGTTTGATGTAATGACCTAGTTCAGACCCTTGTTAGCAGAGGGGTCTGTAATTGGACCTGACAAGGGTTTGTTTGGGACATCTGTAAATTTGCACCGGGGATAATACACCAGAGGGGATAGGTTTGATTCCTTCCCACCACCCAATCTCCTTCTCAATCCCTTTCACCCTGGTATTTGCGTTTGGTTTATTTGGGGATAGGAGGGATTGGTTTGTTTGGATCGGTTTAAAGATTTCATTGCAGAAATTTTTAAATGTTATGAAGAAAATTTCAAAATATATTATATAAAATTTGAAATGCTGCACAGAAAAATCCAAAAAAATCATAAAAATGCATAAAAGTCACTAGAATTCTGGAAAATGCAAAAGAATGGCTGCAACATTAATGTCTTGATCATTACCTATGAACTATGATACCTTGATACGTCAGGTAGGGGACGTAGTTGATACACCTTTCATTTGTATTGGAGGATTATCGGGAATAAAAACAAGAAGGAAAAACTTGTCACTCGGGCTGAACCATATCAGCCTAGTCGCAAACTCACGCTGATACAGCCCAGCTCACTCAAGCAGCCTCATCCCCTCAACCCTGTGGCATCCGTCACCACCCACCCGTCACAGCATATGTGCATCGAGCCACCATTTTTCGCCCCTGCCGACAGGAGCGCTGCCACCCAGCCACAGCGAGCTGCCCAACACCAGCGATTACAAGCCGCCCACTTGCAAGTCCCCAACAAACCATCACCACTAGCAAGTACGAGCAGAAAGATTCTTCCGATC
Source organism: Chrysopogon serrulatus (assembly GCA_015844335.1). Lineage (NCBI taxonomy): Eukaryota > Viridiplantae > Streptophyta > Magnoliopsida > Poales > Poaceae > Chrysopogon > Chrysopogon serrulatus. The sequence goes on along the minus strand of JADLZL010001598.1, from coordinate 17,252 downwards.
AATATCTTCTTGATTGATTTGTTGCTTCTCCTTCTGATCCAACATATTCAGTGCCTTCTCCCAATTCTCCTTCTGATTTGTTCCTTTCCCTCCTGGTTTGTCTTGATTTTTTCCAGCCGCGAGTTCATGGCCAAATCGAGCAGTGCTTGCACTAGTGCTTCTGCTCTCTAGCGCCTAGCTGTTTATGAAGAAGCTTGAAGTACAAACTACTGCCTAGTGTCTGTCCTTTATAACTTCCTAAAATCTGAGAATTAAGTGGCTTGCTATTCCATGTTTTTAAATCGGCTTATCATTCCTGATCGTTCTGGTACCGATAAGGACAATCAGGACGATTAATCGTCGATAAGGACGATTAATCGACCTCTTATCAGTATGATCGTCCATATAATCGTCCAGCATATAGCAGGACTATATACCATATATGCACGCACGGTATATATACCATATACTATATACTTATATAGTAGATACCAAGCATCAAGGCTATATTTCTAGTTAGTTGGTTGCTTATCTGTGAGATCTGACTCCATATTCTTGTCCCAGCCTCCATATTTTTGCTGATTTTTTGCTGATTTCTAGTTAGTTGGTTACTTACCTGTGAGGACTGAGGAGAGAGGTGAGAAAGAGTTGGGGTGATGTATATAAGTGAAACCCTAATGGGTCTGGCCCAAATAAATATAGACCAGTCAACAGAAGCAACCCATTTGTCTATTTATTCCTGATCAGCCAAGAGACCTTATCGGACGATTAATCACGATTACTGGACGATTAATCAGACGATCAGGTTTCTGATCGCTCTGATCGTATCGGAGGCCCTAATCGAGTGCTAGGTTCCGATAAGGACGATTAATCGGATGATCAGAAAACATGGTTGCTATTTACCTATGATGAACTTCCATGTTTATTTGCTGCTGCCTACCAACTATCTTACTAAGCTGGTACACCATTGCTTATTTGATCTTAGAATTTTAGTATGCATTATGATTAATTTAAATTTTAAAGAGATAAAACATATCCGTGTATCATTTTTTTTTGTTGGGAAAATGCTGTATCCATGTATCTATATCTGTGAGATCATTACAATAGTTCAGAAAACATCACATTCAGATTAGGAGCTTAGTGCGTGTTGAGCATATCCAAGTATATCTCTCTTGCAGTAATAAGAGATAGCAAGGATTAAATTGTACAGAACAGAATTATATTAACTGAAGCTAACCATTGGTATCAGAGATTGGTTGCTAAAAGTTCCCTTTACTAACAAGTCCTTTCCCAGATACATCACAAGACCTTTCCTTCGTCAACAAGCAAAAAGTCTGTGGGCATCATACAAACTGCCCAGCTAAAAGAACATGGGATATGGCAAAGTCAGAATAATCTTGTATCAAAGGTGTAACACTCGAAAACACACGACATAATTTGGAAATATATTGCTTAAAAGGACAATGATAGTATCTTATATACATTAGCATTAGGATTTAGACATTTCGGCCCATGTCACTTCTAAAAAAAACTATGACTAACTCCATCTAATCAAACTTCGTTTTTGAGTCATTCCTCGAGTCAAGGGAACACCATGACTAGAGTCTTGAGAAAATGAAGCTGAGATGCTTTTCCTGTATTATTTGCTTCTACCATGATAATTACAGCCCTGAATTTTTTGTACTTTGATTAATCTAGAACATACTGTTAGTTCAAGAAGAAAAAACTGTTCTTGATTTTAGATAATGTGAGATTTATTTCAATTTTTTTGTTATTTTTTATTTAAGCTTCATGCTATCATAATCGATGGACTGATGAACATAGAATGATAGATTATATACTGTAGGGTTTTTTTTTTCGCAACATGCAACTAATTGCTGTTCTCGCACATGAACATGTAAGAACCTACATGCAGCATATGACATATTATTTTAGGCCATGAATAGTACTGGAAAACTAGAGTACCAAGCCCTATAAAACATCTGAAATTTCAGATTTAGAGGAACCTTGGATATGAATTAAATTCAGTAATGCAGATCATTGGCACTGTACTGGCCTGCTAGAAGTACCACATAAATAGGAGCTAGCCAAGAAACTGGGAACCAAAACCAGGACAATCTCAAATACTAAAGACTCGCCCACTGTTCTCGCCATTGCCACGGTGCTTTGGAGGAAGGAAGGTGGCAGCTCAGGTGGATGGGCAGCAGCGCAGGTGGCGAGATGCACCGGTGTTGGCAGATGAGGTGAGAAGCACAGGCGTTGGCAGATGAGGCGGTGCCTGTATTCTCAGCGAGAGGAGATGCTTTCTCCGCTCGTGTGTCGTGTGTGTCGTGTGGGGTGGTAAAGTTCTAAGGGCTAGAGCAGTGGAATGACCCCAGGGTTTCGGGAGTATTGGGCCAGGAAACCCCTTCTTGGGCCAAGCCAAATGGGTTTTCGAGCAACTCTGGGGTTTCTCCCCCTCGTGGTGGGCTTCCCCTTGAGGCTGGGATCCTGGCCTTTTTCCAGTATGCCAAACAAAGCCTAATGGGGAAAATGCCATTTAACTCTGCATAATAAGTGCTGGATTGCAGAGGAGGCCTATCATAGATATGTGCTAAATTTATTACTTTTGCTTAAAAGAAATTGGTGCTAGTTATTTTTACTGAACCAATTTGTAGTGGGTGGAGGAGCCTTGGCCCCTGCGCCCACATTGAGTACATGGCGGATATGATGGACAATTAATTCATCCTTCTGTTTTTATTTACCTTAGTGACATTTTGTGTTTCTCAAAATATAACTTTGCCACTACTTGCTTCTTTATCAATGTTGTTCGAAATTGTACTGTTTGTTAAATCATTTCCAAAAATAGGTCTAGTGATATAAATTTCATATAGTCAATCTTGATAGTTCTAGGACACACTGTTACTGGTCAAAGTTTCGAATTTTTGATGGGACAGATTCTGAAACGAATATTGTTTTAACTTATGCATTACCATCTCAACTATATTTCTCTAATTAATCCTATCAGGGTGGATCCCGCAATGGGGCTAGAGTTGATGTTGCTAGGAAGACGAAGGAGGTTGAACATATATTGGCAGATTTAGAAAAGGAGGGAGTGGAGATAGATGCCAAGATAGCTGGTATTATTGATGATGAGGTAGCTATAATTAAAGCTGAAGCTGCGAGGTAAATGATAGGAGGTGCTCCAACTTATTTGATTTTTACTCAAGTGAAATGGTACTAACATTCATGCATCCTTTTGGTAGGGAGAACATCAATGAGCCAATGAGGATTGGGCTGATGGTACTCGACGCTATTGCATGTATTGCTATTGGTTTCTCGATGGGAGTGAAATGCTATGAACATGCATTCGATGCTACAGTGAACAGAATCTTTTTTGGTAAATAGCCTAGGGCTTGCAGGTCCAATCTGTCTATGGTATGCAAAACCTGTTTGTGTTATTATCTGATAATTTGTCATACTGTACGTGGTTTTGGAGTCTGGTGTGCATGGAGCAGGTGCTCAGTTAAATACTGCAGGGTTGATTAGTCTTTGGTAATTGAATCTGGTGTGCACGATGGTTATCTATGGATGTTCTGTTGTGATAATTTATGGTATAACACTTAATGGAATGTTTTTATTTACTATTTGTGGCTTCACTCGCATAAACTATTTGCAGAAATCATACAATTTGACTGTCACTGTATTGTCATATATTGGAAACTCCAATCACTGGCTTAGGTTGTGCCGGCAAGAAAGATTCTTGCCACAGTCGGAGAGCGGATTCTCCCGGGCTGGCTTTCTTGAGTCTGCGCCGGTGAGTCCAGGCTAACCTGTCTTGGGAACCAAACGTGCTCTCTCTCTCTCTCTCCCCTCTCTCTCTCTCCCTCTCCCTCTCAATCCATTTAAGGCCTTATTCAGATTGCAAAAGTTGAAAAAATTAGAGCTGTAGCATTTTATTTGTATTTGACAATTATTGTTCAATCGTAGACTAACTAGGCTCAAAAGATTCGCCTCGTGATTTACAATCAAACTGTATAATTAATTATTTTTTACTTATATTTAATGCTCCAAATAAAAAAATGTGATGGAGGAGAGAAAAAAAATCCCGACATTTTGGTTCAATCTAAACAAGGCCCAATTAGGCATACGGGCAGCTCTGAGCTTACAAATATACTCTCTCCATTCCACATTCCACAAATAAACGTAATTTTTTAACTTCCACGATTTCTGTTTGATCGTTCGTTTTATTTAAAATATTTTAATAAATATTATTTTTTATCATTAAAGATATTTTATAATGATTAATTTATTTTATTATTTATATAAAAAATTTAAATAAGATAAATGGTCAAACAAGAACTGTAAAAAGTCAAAGAAATGCTTTTATTTGTGGGATGGAGAGAGTATGTGACTTTAGTAGAAAAGCCAAAAACATTATTCATACTAGTATAATGTCCGTGCTAACGCTACGGTTTTATTTTAGGAATATATATGAGTGGCAAAATTGCACTAATTAACAGCAGCAGAAACAACATGAAAGAACCAATTTAATCACCTTGGCATTTTTTGACCACATCAAGCAGTTCGATCGTTGAAAGAGCATCAGGCTTACTTGAACATGTGTTGTCTTAGCTTCATTTAGATATAAGTTTCAAAAAAAAAAGCTTCATTTAGATATCAAATATCTTCAGAGCATAAAGGGAATCAATACAGAGTCATATCTGTTGCCTCACTAACGGCTAAGACAAAATCTATATATCCACTGACTTATGTTAATAAACGGCTCTACGTTTGCTCTGATTCCGAGTCTGATAGTGAAGATGTCGCTGAGTGTCTTGCCACTATTAATCAAACTTGATGATGACACCTTGCAGTGAAGACTACCTCAAGTCGTTCAGCAGCAGAACAGCTTCCAGTTGACAGGCTGGTAATGTATTTGTGAGTAATAAGCAAAATACAGTTAAGATCATTATATCAGTTAACTTCAATTGTAAGCTGATTATAAGGCTAAATTATGCTTCATCTGATTTGGTGATTTTGTGCTGGGACCATCAGTGAATTGTGCATGCAGATTTTCCGGCAGCTATCAAATTTTATTCACTTTGGTTCTTTGAAAAGCAGGGTATCAAATTTGAGTGAATTTGGTTCTTTCAAAAGCAGTAACATACCTGACGTGTGGCATGCCAGGATAGGGCTGATTTGGTCTAATCAGTTAGTCTAATCAAGCGACTACTGTATCTTAAAAACTACAGAGCAGCCATCTGTGGTCTGGCTCAGGAATTAGAACTGAAATACGGCTCGGTATTTTGTTCTAGTTCAGGATTTAAATCAAATCTGAGAATCTTACCAATCATTTGAATAAGAAATATAATCATGCAAACAATGAGACACACACGTAAAAAAAAATCAGAAGTCATAGTCAGTCCATTACCACCACTCTATTTCTTCATCCATTTCCTTTCTTTCAACCTCAATCAAAATCCACCATTTTTATGCTTGCCCAGTTGCCCGCCTGCATCATATTGTTTAAAGAATAAACAGAAATATAGATAATCATTGAATTAAAGTACACAAATATACATTTTGTTCTCAAAGCACAGGCACTTCAGTATGGTATAATACTTGTATTCGCTGGTAATTAGATCAGATCCGAATACCAACTGAAGGGGGAAGAGAAGGGGTGGGCATACCTGTTGTGTCATAGAGCTTCAGTGGTGGCCGGGCGATGACGGGGTGCACACGCGCGGGAGAACAAGGTGATCCCGGCCTCCGCCGCCGTCGGATGCAGATCGTGGCGCCACCGCAGGGTGGGGCGCCGCCGCTGTCGTGGGCCGGATCTGGTCCGCTCAACATTCAGAACCGTGACCTTCAACTTCAACATGCAGGCGTCATGCTCTTGAAGCATGTCCGTGACCTTGGATTGCACAAATGCAGAGAGTAGTTGTTCCATGGATATGACGATGCACGTCCAGCGAAGGCACTGCTAAGGCACTTGTGGCTCCATGATGACCTTCAGCGTTGCTGCATTCAGTGATAACCATGTAGATATTGGCCAATATTCAGTGAATACCAAGTGTTGCAGGCTGGGGGATAACAAAACAGGCTCAGCTTTCCCAATTGGAGAAAACTGCAAACTTGCAGCAATGTTACAATATGGACTGTATGCTGTAACAATTGATGAAGATCTCTACAGAACATAGGCTAGATGATAGCAAAATACATGGTTACATTACTTACATACGTTCAGTTTGGGAGATGTTCAGTACATGTGCACAGCTAATAGCAAACAAAAATCTAATTCAACAAAACACAAGCTAGATGATAAGCAATATATATAGTTACATATGTTTGGGAGATGTTCAGTACATGTGCACAGACAGTAGTAGTAAAAAAAAATACAGCTTACATAGTTGGCTATCTCAATACAGCTATGTCAAAAGACCTATTTGGAGAAGCAGGATTAAACGACATGTAGTTACCCTTCAACACATTAATCTCTTGGTGCTGTACACAGCTATGATTCAACATTTTTTTAAACTTAAACAGGGATTCAAGGTATGTGTACGGAAGTTAGCCAAAGGAAGGAAGAGCTGCAAACATAGAATGCCTCAGTAGTTGCGTACCTTCGTAGTTGCGTCCTTTGCGTCTTCGATTTGGCAAAGCACGTGGTGCTCTCCATAGGTTGCCATGGCCTAGCCCGATTCGACTGACCGGTGTGTGCCCACCGTGCAGCTCGGCCGCAGGGCGCAGGCGGGTCTTCACCCAAGACGGCGGCCATAGTCGCAGGAGGATGGATCCGGCCATGGACACACTGGATCCGGCCATGGAGGCCCCCAAAGCTTAACCGCTTGGAGCTGTACACAGACTTAGTGGGGAAACGACCGGATCCGGCCATGGAGGCCCCGGATCGACCCTAGCAAAGAAGGCCAACAAGCACAGATCGACGCTGGACCTCGGCACCGGCGAGGGAAAGAAAGGAGGAGCAGGGAGAGAGGCCACCTTCACCTGGGTTTGCTTGCGCCGGAGCCCCCCGTCTTTGGGGCGCCCCCCCAGCCCACCAGCGCCACCACACCGCGCCGTCGCCCAGCAGGCGCCCGCCCTCGCCCCCGGGAGGCGCCTCAGCCAAGCGCCCCCGCCCGACGGGGGGCAGGGCCGCGAGGATTGGGACGCCGGGTGTCGGTTGGCGGGCGAGTTCGAGGGAGCGGGGTTCGATCAATCCTTTTTCGTTTTTCTATACGCGAGGACGAGGGTTTGAACCCTGGGCGGCTAGTGCGGAGACGGGGAGCGTCGTGGGAGAGGAGAGCGCCTTGCGCGGAGGCGGGGAGCGTCGCGGGCGCCGGGCGCTGGCTTCAGCGTGCTTCACTGAAGCCTTTTGATCCACTGGCCATTAGATCTCGCGGGGTTGATTAAGGGGCTTAGATTTTGATAATGTTAGATTTTTGTGTACATTTTGTGAGGTGCGCAATAGTTGGAGCTCTCAGCGGGGGACGTTTTTTTGGGTGGACGGAGTATAATTTAAGTATTCTATTATAGTAGAGATTCAGGTAAACTAATCCTCAAAAGCTGTAAGATACGGAAGCATATAATAAAAATGAAAATATATGATCATATATATAGAGGCACAAACTAAGGTAAAACTATTATCCAGTTTGAGCCGAGCTAAAGATTATGCAATTTGAATCCGTGACCTGCCCAGCCTGCTCTCCTTTCTCTGTTCGGCTGTCTGAATTTGGCTGGTAGATAGAGAGAAGGACCAGCCGAACACCAGCTGGATAGCAGAGCAAAACAGCCAGCCGAACGGAGCATACGAGTATGGATGAAAATGATACGGATTTATTTGACCGTCCGTTCGATCGAATTTGTTTAGAGGGGTTTAGATCTGTCCGTATCCGGGATCGCATATTCAACATCCGCGGTCGTGCGGGCCAGAAAGTTCTGCAGTCCTGCAGATAACTTTTCCGAAAGGGGCCCTTAGCAGGCCGTGTTGTTGGGCCGGAAGGGCGTGCGAGGGGCTGGGCTCAGCTGGACCGTTGGATGGCAAGGAACGGCATGGATGGAGCGACTGCCGGATGCAGAGGGCCGGCTTCAGAGGATCTCTCGTTCCCCAAGGACACAGTCGACCCCACACATTACCGCGATTCCGCGAAACACACCACCCTAGAATATATTTTTTTTATTTTTAACATTTTTTGGAAAGAAATTCGAAACCTACACTGCTTTGAAAGTATTTCAAAAACTAATCTCTTTTGCCGCGTCACCAACGATGGCACGGTAAATCACCTATGCCGCGCCATGCATGGCGGCGCGGCAAAAAGTGCCAACGTGTCGTAGCAATTGCATGCAGATGACGTGACAGCTGACGTGGCGGCCTTTTGCCGCGCCATGCATGGCGGCGCGGCATTAACCTTGCCACGCCACCATCCACGGCGTGGCAAAAGTGGTCGCTACCTCTGCCCCCCACCCCAATGCGTGGCCGTAAGAGACAGGCCTCATCACTCTCGGCCTGGAAAAGAGACTGAGAATGAGCAGTGCATGGTGGATGAGTACAAGAATCAAAATACTAATACTGTTCAAAGTCAAGTCAAGTCGGCGCTGAAGAAAAAGGAGACGGCATGCGCATACTGCTGCCAACGTATTGCTAGGGGTCATCATCAAGGGGGAGCATGCCAATAGTGTACTATAATGGGGGTAGGGCAATAGTACACTAGTCTACATCAACACGTACTATCTCTATCAAGGGAAAAAATTATAATTCTAATATAGTGCCGTAATCTTAAATTTGACTAGTTATAAGTAAAAAGTATTAATATTTACAATTTCAAACTAATACCATTAGATTAATTATTAAATATAATTTCATAATTAATTTATTTAGAGCCATAAACATAAATATTATTTACTAATTATAACTTGATCAAACTAAACCACTTTAACTAGCATATAACCTGTAGTTACATTTTTTTCAGACGAAGGGGAGTACTCCCTCCGTCCCTATTTAGATGTCGCCGCGGGATATATGCCATAAATTTGACTTGATTTATAAATACGTACAATATTTATATCTCTAAATAATTTTATTAAAAAACTAGATCCAAAGATCTTTCCGATGATACTAATTATAGTACTAATAGATGATATTTATTATTTATTAAAATTACCGGTATTTGTTTCTCGGTAAGCGAAGCGACAAGTATTTAGGGACGGAGGGAGTACTGAACAAATTGAATGCTCAATAAAAAAAGTTACTCACTTCGTCTTAGAAACACTATAGTTTTAGAGTCTGTTTGGATCCAATGAACTAATCACTAGTTTAAATAGTTGGGTTTTATGGACTAGCGAACTAGTAACTAGTTAAGTCTTGGATTAGTCATTAGTCCATCCACTAGTTCACCTATTTGAATTCTTATGGACTAATTATTAGTCAACTAATTACTAGTTCATGGGATCCAAACATTGCCTTAGTTTTTCGTGTCGTAAGTTTAATTCGATATATAAAAATGCATGTAACATTTACATTTTCAAATAAATTTATTAAAAAGTAAGTCTTGTAAAATTAGCTTAGGTTTAATACTTTAATTTGGTATAAAAAATCAATGTGATATGTCAAATCTTTTGACCGGGAGAAAAAAACACCCTATATTAAATTGTTTGTATTGACCGGGGTCCGGGAAAAACAAAGAATTAGCAGCACCCTCTCAAGTCAAATCACCTCCTCTCAAGTCAAATCACCGCTGTGCACTCCCGACACACAGCAGCCTCACCTATTTCTCTCACCTCCTCTCACGTCAAATCACTACATGCATGCAAATTTTTTTGGCAAACTGAACACCCCCTAAACCACATAATTAAATATTATTTTGTTTGTATCAAATTGTTTGTGCTGACTTTATCTACAAAATAAGACCTATATTGACTATATTATTTTTTAACCATAGATATGACTATATGGTAAACATGTGCTAATAATGTTATTGTACCATACTCCCTCTGTATCGTAATTAGAGGACGTTTTGGACATGACTGTGATTACCAAAGAGTCATTAATTAGGGGTTAGTTTTCCTGTCCTGCCCCTATTAAATAGCTCTGCGGGTGTATTGTATGCATGAAATGAATGAAGTCCAACTGGCTAGCGTGCTGAGGCCTGCGGCCCAAGGTCCCAGGTTTGACCCTTGGTGGCCACATTTTTTGCCGGATTTTGCATGACACTATTCATTTGGCCTTCGTTTTGCATGGCGCTGTTTATTTGGCCACATGGCGCGCTGGCGTAGTTTGTTTTGGCTGGATGGCGCCCTGGCCCGTTTGTTTTGGCTGCATGGCGCCTTTGTGCTGGTGTTTTGCATGGCGCCAGGTTCAATTTTTTCGCTGGAAAAGGCTCGGCGCGCTCAAGCTAAACTCTTGGACTGCCAACGCTTGGACTGCCCACACTGCTGCCCATTTAAACGCTTGGACTGCTGCCCACGCTGCTTGCTCCAGTACACCAGGCTTGCTTGCTTTTTCTCCCCCTTTCCATATGCTTTTCTAGCTTGTGGAATGGATGATTTTTTCCCTGGCTATGATCTCAACGTTCGGTTAGAGGAAGATGATGACGGGAACTTTCCCTTCGATCTCAACGACGGCAACGGTAATGCAACAGTTTGGTTCCACTCTCATATTTGATTTTGGTTGCTAGTCTCAAATTTGATTTTGGTTTCTAATCAGTACGGTTTCAAATAGCAGAGCCTGAAGATGGCGATGGCGACGCTGAGTTTCAAATGGCAGAGCATGAAGACGATGACGGCGGCCCTGTTTTTTATCTCAACGATCCACCGTTGGAGCATGACAACGGTATGAGCAGAGTAGTTTCGTTCTTTTTATGTTCGCAGCAGCAGCATGCATGTTAGGTTCCATTCTAAATACCGTGGATAATAACAGATGGATGTTCGCTGTTTCTTTGTGGTGTGCAGGGTTTGATTTGAACCTCCCACTAGATGAATTTGGTGCTGTTGATTTAAATTATTAAGCTATTTTTCTGTTGACAGATTTTGTTGCTTCTAATCTGTCAATTTTTAGAGCGTTCATTCTATTTGAAGATTCGTGTTGTCCCTTTATGGCTGACGGGTCCGCAATTGCTAATATCCGAAACCCGCGACCTGTTAATTTCAAAATCCGAGCACATCCTTATCACTGATTTTTCCCCCACTCCTCCTCGATTCAGCGATTTCCTCGCCTCCTACGCCTAGCCGCAGGCGGACCACCGCGCCGCCTCGCCCGTTCTCCGCCGCTTTTTGTGCCTCGCTGCCCGCCCGCGCCGCCCTGCAGTCCGCCGCTCGCAACTTCGCGGCGCCCAGCGCCGCCCCCTGCACTGCCGCTCACGCCTGCGCAATCGGCAGGCGCTGCGCCCGACCTGTCGCTCACGCCTCGCGGTGTCGCGCTGCCTCCTCGCGCGTTTGCTCCTCGTGTCGCGGCATCCGCGCCCGCTTTGCGCCGTGCAACATCGCTCCTCGGCTTGCCGCCACACCACACTGTGTTACTGCTTTGCCTCTCGTGGGGTGTGGTGGGAGCCTTTTGACGACTGCTGCTTTGCCCGCTGTCCTCGCGTGTGTGGTGGGAGCGTTTGTCAGCTGCTTCGCTGTGCTGCGGCGAGGTGTGTCGAAGCTGTGGGGGGTGGGGGGCTGTGACGAGGTGTGCTTCGTCGGCTGCAGGATCTCCTCCACCGCGCACCTGTCCAGGGCACCACGAGTGCCTGGTACGTTCGCAAATCGTCCCATCCAACACCCTCTACCAGTAGATCTGGTTTTGTAGTTGTTTGATTTTTTTTCTAGGATTTTTTTTTGTGTGTTGGATTTGCTTTGTGTGCAGTTGTTTCGTATCAGCCTTGGCAAATGACGAGCACCGGGATCTGAATGTAGTAGTGTTTGTTTTCTGATGCGGGGATGATGTCAGTCGAGGTGAAGGAGGGGGCTGATGTGGGGATGTCTTTGTACGTATGACGAAGGAGTTGGGGCGGAGTTGGCAATGGCCATCGCGCGGAAGCAATCCGATGGTTGTCACTCCATCACTAGGCGTGTGAGTGTGGATGTGGTGTGCATTTTTTTTTAATTTTTTATTTTTTGTGTGTGTTCCTGCTGCCAATTTTTTCAGTTCACTTCTTTTTGAGGTGGCCAGTGGCTTAGCTGCCTTCGGATCCTGCAGCTTGGGGGAAGCAAAGCAAGCAACCATCGAGGGAGGGAAGGAGGGAGAGCAAACCTGGCATTCCACTATTTATTTGATTTTTTTAGCAAGAATGATGGTATTGATATGATTTTTCAGCTTCTGTATTTGGTCCAAAAATTGAAGTGCGATAGCCTGTTTAATTCAGCAAATGGTAGATGTGTGTAAATGTGATCCCTCAACTATGTCATTGTCAGCGTTTTTGGGAGCTTGGAGGGAGGATAGTTATTGCTGCTATGGATATTCAAACATTGATAGTATATGTATGTGATGTTGCTCCTGCACTGTGGCTGCAAGTTATTGTGTGGAGGACTAGACGCTTTTGCATGGGTTTTTATTTCTATATCATTCTCTTTTTGAGTGAAGGTTGTAATCTAGGTGGGGGAGAATTAGCCACCTGGATTTAATTTTCATTGTTTTGCTCAGTTTCAGAGAATCACCAGGCCACCTGGATTTCATTATTCATTGTTTGGCTCAGTTTCAAAGAGTCACCAGCAAACCAGTTTTTGTGCTGGTAATCTTCTATTTTTCCTTCTTTGATGATCATTGTTTTGATTCTGTACTTTGACAAGGTCTTGCAGCTTAATACCATTCACCCGCATTTTATGTGAGAGAGCAGTAGCTTTCTACTGCCATTTCACCCCTGTTTCTTTGTGTGTGTGTGTGTGTGTGTGTGTGTGTGTGAGAGAGAGAGAGAGAGAGAGAGAGAGGGAGCAGTAGCATATCGCTGGGACCAAACCAATGATTAGCTGTCATTATTAGTGTGCGGTAATCCTAGAGTTGAGATACGGTCTTATTTTGTAATGCTTGGCTGCTCTATCATTTGTAAAATATGTAGTCCCAATAATGGAAAATGTAAGATGCTGTGATGCTCGTAGATGTTATCTTTATTAAAATTTAATTTTAGTTCCAATTCAGGGTAGCACTTTTGGCCTATTCAGCTGTAGTAGATTTTAGCCCGTGATCTGCTAGTTCCTTGTCTGCAGTTTAGCATTTTTTCCGGTTGGGGAGCCTCTTTTATTGGCTTTTCTTTATTGGGCCTTTTTCCTTTTTGGTGGCCTCTTTGTGGGCCTTTGTTTTTAGTTTTTTTCTGGTTCTGGGCCTCTTTTATTGGGCTTTTTTCTTTTTAGTGGCATCTTTTTGGGGCTTTTTTAGTCTTTTGTTTTTGTTATTTTAGTTTGATGTGGGTCATTTTTTTGGCGCTGCTACTGATTAAGCTGCTTGAGCTGCTAATGGATTTGATGTTGTGTCTATGTGAGTTGATTTGATGCCGATTCAATAGATGGAAAGCTGCTGCTGGTGGTTAGTTTGGTCTCTTTATCGTTCTGTATGTACATGTGTGTGATTCTCTCTCTGATTTTTTGTGTGAGTGTATCTCTCTTTCTCTCTCTGTGTGTTATATATATGTGTGTGTGTGTGTGTGTGTGTGTGTGTGTGTGTGTGTGTGTGTGTGTGTGTGTGTTTGTTTGTTTATTTTTTGAGCTGTTTATTTGTAGCTGTTTTTTTTGAGTTGCTTGCTAGGTTTGATATGTTTGCTAGCTGCAATCTTAATGTTGTTGTTGTCTCGGTATTTTTTTTCCGATTAAAGCTTTTGTTCCTACTTGAGTTACCTTCTTTGTGTTGGTGTCTGTCTGTAGGCGCTTCTCTCTCTGTGTCTGTGTTTGTTTGTGTGTGTGTGTGTGTCTATTTTTTTGAGCTGTTTATTTGTAGCTGTTTTTTGAGTTGCTTGCTAGGTTTGATATGTTTGCTAGCTGCAATCTTAGTGTTGTTGTTGTCTCGGTATTTTTTTTCCCGATTAAAGCTTTTGTTCCTGGTTGAGTTACCTTCTTTATGTTGGTGTCTGTCTGTAGGCGCTTTCTCTCTGTGTTTGTGTTTGTGTGTGTGTGTGTGTGTCTATGTCTGTGTCTATGTCTGTGTGTCTATGTGTATGTGTGAGTTTGAATGGCTAATCAGTATGATTTATTTTTTCAGAGACACAACAAGATATATTTGACGCTGTCCTAAAGGGGCACATTGATTTTTCACTCGATCCATAACCTAAGATATATGAAAGTGCAAAGAATCTCATAAGTTCAGAGCGTCTGAAAGTCCATGAAGTACTATGTAAGTTATCTTAGATCTTGCCTACGTCTTTAGGAAATTCAGTAGCTTCTGCCTAGGTGTTAGCTCTGTTTGTACTATACCTCAAATTGTTTCAGGAATCACCAAATTCATTGTTATTTATTTGCAAAACTGAAATATATGCTTGCCAGGCCATCATGTTTACATGCTGCTAGCTGTGCCATCTTATGTTTCAGGTATACTTATGTTTTAACGTATCTATTTGTTGTAGCTTTTTGTCGGCAAGCAGTTTGGATGATGACCTTACCCTTGATCAGCAACAGCTGTCAGCAAACACGATCGGTAGAACAACAGAAGCAGCAGGGGAGCCACTTTTTTGGGACAGATAACAGTTGCTAACGGGTTTTGGATCTCTTAGATCTTTTACTAGTGTTGTGGATATTTGACAGATTTTGTGTTGCTAATCTGTCATTTTTTCAAAGCTGATGTGTCATCTGTCTATTTGTCAAATTTTTGACAGATTTGAGGATGTTAAATCTGTCAACAGATATATAGTCAGTCCTTTACAAAATCACGCTGGTAAGGTCACCATGAACTTCTTGTGCGTTTGTACTATGAATATGCCATGAACAAATAGATCCATGATGCTTGTTTTTTTCTTCTATATACATCTTGCCGTGAGATAGTAGTACTATTAATAGATGAATGAATTTTTTCCTATAAATAGATGAATGTTTACAAGCAGCAGTATTTTGGTTACATCATGCCGTGAACACATAGATCAATGATGCTTGTTTTTTTCCTTCTGTCTACATCTTGCCGTGAGATAGTAGTACTATTAATTAATAGATGAATGCACTTTTTTCCTATAAATACATGAATGTTTAGAAGCAACAACAGTTTGGTTCCATCATGCCGTGAACTCATACATCAATGATGCTTTTTTTTTTCTTGTAGCTACATTGTGTCAGGTCGTGTCGTGCATGATCATTAGTATTTTTTGTCAACAGAACATGCTGTGGATTTCAACCCTACCATGGAAGAACATTTTGAACAGCCCAACCGAAGGAATAAAGAGATGACAGATCATGTCCGCAAACAAGTTTATCAATCTTTGTTGGCTAGAAGCCACAATGGTAAACTAGGCAGGAAGGACACTGCCATTGTTGCCCAGCAATTTGGGCTTAAAATTCGGGCAGTTCAGAGGGTACGGAAAAGAGGTAAAACACGACTTGCAGACTCCATTCCGGCCAGGATAGTGCTCCATGAAACGCTCGCAGTCCACCTTGATGCGGCCGAACAAGGCGTCGAACTTGATGTCCGCGTGGACGAGACCACAGCTTGGGCATGGATAGAACCTCGAGTGTGCACGGTTCCATGCTTCGCGATCGTTGTGGACGAGACCACAGCTACCGCATACAAACGTCCCCGGAGGCAAGGAATCCGGCACCACTTCCATGGAGTCCGGCGGGAGCGCCAGCAACTCCGGCGTGATGGAGTCCGGCGGCATCTGCGAATCCGGCTCCACGTCGTCTGCTGCGACCTGCTCGATTCCCTCGTCCGGCTCCTGCGAGTCCAGCGCCACGCCGTCCGCGACGACCTCCTGCTCATCAGGCACCACGCCGTCCATGGCGACCACGACGTCGGAGTCGTCGGACAGCAGCGAGCCGACGGACAGCAGCGAATCCGCCCGATGTCCTCCGCGGCGAGCAGCAGGTTGGAGTCGACGCACGGCGGCGGGTCGACGACGTTCTCCGCGGCGAGCTCCTCCAACTCGGCGAGATGTCCTCCGCGGCGCCCTCCGACTCCGGCCCGGCGCCGTGCGCGACGACCGTCACCCGCCGCGCCGCCCGCGCTCCATAGCGCCCGCTTGAACCCTAGCTGCGGCGCGGCGTTTGGCGGTGCGAGCGTTTGGCGGCGCGAGTGCTGTGCGGCGTGAGGGCTCTGGGCGCGAGGCTACTTCAATCGAGGAGGCCGCGAGTTTCCGAGACGGCACGTGCGTGCGTGAGGTAGTCGAACGGACGGGCGCGCGAAGTGGCGTGTGAAGTCAAGCCGAGCGGAGGGCAGGGGCAGTCGCGTCCATAAGGAGGCAAATATTCTACGACGTCTTCCTTTCCTGCAATCGCGTGGAACTCCAGGACGTCTTCCTTTGAAGATAAGAGAGTATTTATCATTTTTAAGCTAAAAGGTACAACGCTACCTCAGCGTAGTGCTTGCATGTCTCTCCGTCTTCCAGGCTTTAAATGCAATTTTATACTACTCGTTTGTTTTTGTTTGTTGTCAACACTTGCCCAATGTTCACCTGCCCACAAAAAAAATAAAGCATGCATGCAGAGTCGAAGAAGTCGTGTGGGGCTCAAGCAGGCTGCGGTCAGGAGCCTGCGCCTATGCTGCTGGTTCATTGTACTACATTGCACCTTCAGCTGTTCCATCGACTTTTGAATGCATCGAGCCGATCGACTCACTGCGTACACTGTGGCACTCTCTCATTTGAAAAGCTGGAGCTGTCCACTGAAAAGCACTGGGAGGTGCTGATGTGTAGGTGTAGGGCGTTGTAGCCTTGCCCATGCCGATCCCCATGCCCTATCCCCTTCTCATATACTCCCTCCGTCCCTTTTTTTTTTGTCGCCGTGAGATGCGTCTTGTGAAGTTTGACTTGATTTATAGAAAATACGTACAATATTTATATCTCTAAATAATTTTGTTAAAAAAACTAGATCTAAAGATCTTTCCGACGATATTAATTATGATACTAATCGATGATATTTATTATTTATTAAAATTACCGGCATTTGTGTTTCGGGAAGGAAACGACAAATAAAAAGGGACGGAGGGAGTACTAGTATCGCCGTGTTCGGCTGCTCTGGTCTGGCTGCTGCCAGCTGGTGCCGGCTGCTTCTCAGTCTCTGTCTGGCACTGTGCAGCAACCAGCCCAGCACTGTATAAATAGCTGGCAGCAGCCAGCTATTCTCCAGCCGAACACGGCGTATCTCTTTTCCATAGGCCTGTCGTGGGTGCCCTAGCCGGGCCTTCTCATGGC